>JABASD010004524.1:0-15246 GCA_019776165.1 Pogonognathellus flavescens
TATTAATTTTAAATATTACGCTTTCAAAATACAGTTTAGACAATTAAGTTTGGCAGTCGGTCGCTACTTCCATTACATTTGTTACAACAGTTGTAACAGTTTATTTGATGTTCGAATTGATTATATTGAAAGGATAGTAAGCAGAGACAGTGGTTCGGGCTAGTTTTTGTTTGGTGAAGATAAATGTAGAGAAGGTGAAGTCTTGTTAGTCATTTTTGATGTTGCATCCGTAAAAGTGTTAATAAAGGTGTAAGGTGAGGTCTGCATGAGTGAACTACTGTCAAGTATTACTTATTTGTCATTATCATAATTTTGAGGAATTATGTTACCTAAACTTCATTATTGTAATTCTTAATTATCTTTGTGTAAGTATTTACGATCTATTACTATTCTACTTTAATTATTATTACCACCATTTTGTGGCAACACAGAATAATGTCATATAAAATGCCGTGATTGATTCCCTTAATGTAAGAATGTACACACATCCAGTATAAAAATAAATAAATGAGATTGTTTTACCAACACACCATAAATGTGCCTACCCAACTCATAGGCTACCTAAAAATGTTTGTATACTTATTATAAGTTCCTTTTTTGTACTGTATCAAAACTTCTCTACAAAGTCAACAACGACTTCTACGACTCCCTGTGTAAGGTCAGTTCTGCTCTTCATACTTTTTAAAATAATGCGTGTGTTATGAGGACGAAATAAACATGGCGTTGTATTGTGTGCGGAAGTCTCATCAAACGTATACAAAATGTATGAAAAGAATTACGTGTGTTTTCATGTGACTTTGCAATGTAAGCGACTGCTAATTAAACTTGTGAATGTTGAATGCTAATGAATTTCTATTGCTCTCCACCCTAGAAACATCGTAAAGACGTGAGCAATTTCGACAAGCAATTTACGTTGGAGAAGACCGAACTGACTCCGACAGACAAATTGTTCATGATGAACTTGGACCAGACCGAGTTTCAAGGATTTTCTTTTCTCAACCCGGAATATGTTCAGCACGTTTAGTCATCATGCACCTCATTGCTCCTTCCACATTTCTCAAAGCAAGAAAATCAATTTAATTTTGATTTCCATATCCTTCCTTGCCCCTTTCCACTCTTCTACTCATCAAAACCTTCATTTGCTATGCAATATTTAGAGTTGCATGAATCCCACACTTTCCTATTTCATTTCTCCTCCATTTGGGATAATTACTGAAGGTAGAAATGTATCAAAAGAGTAATTAAATCAACACAGACAATCGCAATTTTTTGAAATATTATTTTCACGAAATATTTTTCTTTTGCCTCCTATTATGTTAAGCATGCTATGAATTATTTAGAATGTTAAAGTTAAAACGTAGTGCACCATTCCATGCAGATCCCATCATGTATTGGAATCTCATTTAAGTCTGAGTTTGTTGACGACAAACGGCAACAGTATTACCTTTTTGGTTACCATTCGATAATTATTATTTATGTTCAAGTGCTAATTAATCTCAGCGTAAGTTACGCGTACCTCTCTTACAATCACCCGCCTCCGATTGACTCTCTTATTTACATATAATTACATATAGAGACTGCAAAATAGATGTTGCAGAAATACATAGCATTGTTCTACAGATATAAAGTACCTAGTACGTGTATAGAAGAGTAATTATTGTATAGAGTAGTGGTACAATTTAATTTAACGAGAGGAAGTATCCGTACCTGTGCTAACATAACACTGTAATGTAAACCAATAAAATAATAATCACATTACACGAATAAGAAAAGTCTCAAGCCGATAATCACTGCACTCAGCCATAATGTTACCTTTAATCAAGCCGATTTAGAATTTAGTGCAGTCGTAACATTCAGTAACCCGTGTAAACTGTAAATATAGTTAAAGTGTAACATAGACATGATATGAGTATCAGAAGTAGGTAGTGTTAGTGTAAGATGTGAAATGAATAGCATTGCAAGTGAGTAAATGAGTCATAAAGAAATGAGGGTTAGAATTCCACTGTTGAGGGACAAGAAGGCATAAAGCGCTGGATGGGAAGAAACTGCTTAGAATGCATCATTATTATAGTTGTACTTCTGAGTGATTATACAAACAATTGTCATGTATGAAATTATTTAATAGTTACTAACCTAACTAAAATAGCGTACTAAGGAACAGAAATGGAAAACAAACGAGTAAAAAGTCCTTAGTTTTCTTCGAGTCAGGAGACGAATTGCTTTCGGACTTGTGGATTTTGTTTTTTCCATTTGAGAAGTTGCAAGTTGTAATGTAACTAAAGTATTTAGTGCCATTTGAACTGAGACTTTGAAATAAGACATTTACTAAAAAATAAAGTCATGTTATGGTTTGCATTGCAAATACCAATAATATTGTTAATGATGATTATCCCTACTGTTAGTTATTAATACGGAATGAGATGGCAATTCTGGAACGAAAATCGAGTTTACTTTGTTTCTTCAAAATATTCAATATGCTTTTGCCTCTAATAAGAATTATGAAGAACCGAACTGATTACACTTGGCCTCTTATTGTATAAACTCTGTCTGTGTGCTGAATAAACCTTACTGAAATTGCCATTCATGGCCAAAAACAAGTTTACCAAGACACCTTAATGTTAACTATTACTAAAAATAGCAAGAAATTAAAAGATAATGAAATATGATCATTTAACTAAGTATTGTGTCATTTACAAGGTTATGTCCAATTGTTAATGTAGTTTGAGTGTAGAAGTGACATTAAATGTTTTCGTTCTTCTAGCATAGCCGAGTGAATGCAACGAATTATTATTAGTTAAAAACCAACAATTTATAAGTTACAATTAATCAACTATTTACCTATTTGCTATTAATAATATCAAAATGAGGATAAAACGATCAATATAACTATGAATTTTCGGATTCTAATTAATTTAATAAACTGTATTGTTGTATAGCTCACTCGTATATATTATATACCTAAGTATAGTAGATATTGTTTGTTATTAGTTGAACTTCATTGTCTGTATAGATTCCCTAGATTGTTAGATTATGGCTACCGTTTAAAAGAAAACTTCACATTTCATACCTTTTCGATGTAATAATTCTAATTATTCTGTGCTTACACAGAGAGCTGTCGGTAAATGACTAAGAATAATACTTCTTAGGGATCTATTAAAGTTACATAAAATATACTCATAATTAATTATTATGCCAATTATAATGCAACTTATGTCAAGTCTACTCCAAACTGTCCTTTCCCTTCACTTGTCAAATGGCTTCTGTCATGGCATATTATTGAGTATTAATATTACGTATATCTTTCATGTTTCCGAAATAATCTCTACCTACGTTCACATTCCCACTACTACCACTATTGTCTACCCACAAAGCCTACAGTTGTGAAATTTGTGACACTTGACCTTAAAAAGAGAAATATCTGTAGAGCCTAAGAATTTTGCATGATCGATTGTCTCTGCAATTCTCATTATTATACATTGATTAAAAATAAATAGGGCCAATAAAGTGCATCGATGTACCCTGTTACTCTTACTGAAGACTATCTCGATTATTCTTGCATAATAATATGCGCATGAACTTGAAATTTTCAATTGTAATTATTATCTTATTATGGATTTTATTTAGGACATAGACAAGGAAAAATTTACAATCATTGCACACCCAAAGTGTATAATCAACTAAATGGAAGTAAAAAGTAGTGTTTCAAGCAAATCATTAAAAATTAAATAAAACCTTTGCATTTACAACGCGATAGAAAACATTCATATTAATTAACAAATAATTATCAAGAATTTCGTTTATGCTAACAAATAACCTCCACAAAAATTAATCTTTCATCCAACACTAACAGAAAAACATAATACAAATCCATATTGGACTTCTGTAAAATTATCAGAAGAAAAAACACAATTCATAAATTAAAACTACTTTGCACTTGTTGAACTACCTTAAATAGTACACTCACTTCACTCATTCAATTTATCTAAGGCCATTTGGCGGTGATGTAAAGCGGCAAAAGCAGCATCCCTCTCCTTTTTCCCTGGAACTTTCTTTTTCATTCGGATGGATGCGTAAGTACGGTAAGCATCAATTACCTCTTTGTCTGCTTTTTCCAATTCCTTTCTCATATCACAACGCTCTAGTTCCATCTAATCAAGTACAAAGTTGATTAATCAACTTCAAAAACTTTTTCGTCATGCGAGAAAACATTGAAGTGAAAGTGAATACCTTTGCTAACTCGTGTAATTCATCAAGCTTGTCCATGTTGTATTGGTGCAGTTTCTTGAATGTATTGTGCGTTCTGTGAATTTCCGCCAATATTTCATCATCCCCAGTCAAAAGAAGTGGATCATTGGCATCTTCGCTTCGTAATAAACCTTGTTCTAATAACACCTAGATAAAAATGTGCATAGGTGGGAGTACTTCTAGAAATGTTCGAAATGATAAGAAGAATTCGACTAATCATAGCGGTGAACTTTACACTTGAAAGAAAAACATACTTGACGAAGTCTAGCCTCCAAGGCAGGAGTTGAAGAAGAATTTTCAACAGATCCACCATCCAATCCTAAAGCCCGGACCAAACCAGGACGGTTGATGAAAAACCCTTCGCCAGATTCTTCACGAATACCATTGTTGTGTTGATTATATGTGGAAACTCGATCTTCAACTAACGCGGCAACTAACCTTTGTGTCAGAGGACCACAAACATCTTTTGGTTTCACTTCTTTTCGTTCACGATCTCTGAAAATATAAATTATTCTGTTACACCTAGAACATTAGTTAGGAAAAAAGCTTTCCCTGATTAATGTAAACATTATGGACAGCAAGACTAAGACTAACTTTATTTTTGTAGTCTCTTCATCATCTCGGAAATGTTTTCCCAAAGGTGGTATGTCAAGGAGATTATCTGGAACAACTCGGTGTTCTTCAATTAATCTCTCTAGGTCATCTAGATCATCGGTAGTAATATCACGGCAGTAAGAATCAGCGAACTCCCAAAATTGGTTCGGAGCTTCGTGTTTGCAAGTACTGTCAAAAGGTCCTATATCTATATACAAGAAGCACAAGATATATCCACGGTTGCGATAGAAGTAAAAAGTAGTTTGTATAGTTTAATGATGGAGGCCTGTATTGCTCCATAGAAATAACTACCTGAGGACACAGAATGTGTTCGCTGGCCAATTTTTGCTGGATTTTCCCCTCGTTTTGATTTTCCATCAGAGTCACCCTTGAGTTTCTTTTTTGGCTGTTTGTCAAGTTTCAAGGGAATACCCACTACACCAGCAGAAGCCGAGTTATTCGATTTCCTTCCAGACAGTCCAGTGGGCGATGCCACCGATGCAGATGCTACGGTTGCAGTAGAAGTAGGTCCCATCACAAGCTTAGCAGCTGCAGAAACAGAAGTTCTTGTTCCGTGGCCAGAATCAATAATCGTTGCGACAGCATTTATTTTTTCCTGGTGATGAGGGTCGAAATGTTCTCCAAGAACTGACGAAACATTGACCGTTGTTGGTGAATTATGCAGGATGGCAGTTTGATTTTGAAGTATTCTGTAGCGGAAGGCTGCTGCAGACCACAGATTTTCTAGCTCAGTTTGAAGAGCATCAATGTCATCCATAGAAAGAGCTTGTCCGTCTGGAAGTCCAACTTTGCCGGCTGAATCTGGCATTCCCACATTAGTTGCCAATGCTTGCGGAGATCTATGTTGTAATGCATTGAGAATATAATTCATTCTTGGACACTCTTTGGATATTGATAAATCAGTTGGGATACTAAATATTGGATACGGAGACAGGGGTGAACCGGATACAATAACAGACGGTGACGAAGGGGAACTTGAAGCTGCTAACGCAGCAGCAGCCGCCGCTTTTGCAGCTGCAACCAACTCAGATGCTGTAATTGAGGTGGATGCTTTAGAACTTGAAGCACCACTGCCAAAAGGAGCTATACCGGATGTACCAGACGAAGTTGATGGCGACATGGCTTCACGTCTTGCCAAAGTCGGTTTGTCCAAGATCGGAAGCGGGCAATCCACAATTAATTGTTGTTGAGCTGCCTGCTGAGCTTCTAGGCGAGCTTTCTTAGTTGGAGGTTTGGACTTCATTTTCAACTTGTTTACATACAGATACAACTCCACAACTAGTTCTTTCTTTCTTGTATTCTACAAAAAAATGCAATGCTAATTATTACTTGACCGTTTTTTTATTGGCGAGTAACAAATACAAGCACAGTTGACAGTTAGCAGTCAAAAAAGAAATGAAATGGCAAAATACAATAAAATATTGTATATTATTTCTATTACTTTCAACCTTCCTTCGTGGCTTCTTTAGTCACTTCGTCACTTGAACCTTAAAAAAGTAAGATTGATCAGTAACTTTTAGAAATATAGTGACAAAATAAAGCTAAATTATTGGTCTCTTTTGAAATTCTAACTGAACAACCTAGAACGAATTTTATTCTATATGAACAATCGAAAAACTGTTAAAATTACCTACCCCAGAAGTTCTTTACAGGAAAATTCAAATATTCCCTGCGGAAACGAAAGGTTCTGAATTTAGACTCATTACTTACAATGCAGATCAACCTAAGTGAGTGGAGGAGAAAGCATTCACACAAAATTGTCGTCTGTGATTGATTTTATGTTATGTGACTATGACTTTCTTTGTATTTCCATATATTTTCTCCCAATATTTGACAATAATTGTATTAAAATTGATCCTTTCATTATATATACCTCCAATTGTACCAAAATCGTTTCTTTTGAATCAATGAGATGTATAACATCTCATTTACTTACGATTAGTGAGGTCATTTTAAAGTTAACTTGATGTTAGTTTTTTCTTCGTACTTCATTTTGTATGCAGGTGAACTGTGAGTACAAATAAACTGTATCACAATAGTTAAAAAAGAGCAGAGAACTATTTTTATATTGGAATATGATTTTTGAGAAATCAACTATATAACATCACAGTATTGTACATTAAATAAATCGGTTATGTTTATTGTGATTATCTAGATGAATTTTATACCATTAATACAAATACAAGACTTTTGATTAGTATAGCAGTTCTAAATAAAACAGACATGAATCATTCTCTACATTTTAATCATCATTTCCCCATTTATTTGCATATCGAATTAACTCGAATAACAATTTTAGCATTCATTTAATTAATCACATTTACATTCCATTGTACGCAGGACCACCACCTCCTTCAGGAGTAACCCAATTTATATTCTGCGACACATCTTTGATATCACACGTTTTACAATGAATACAGTTTTGTGCATTAATCTGCAGTCTTTCCCCATCTCCTTTTTCCAACGGTACAAATTCATACACACCAGCTGGACAAAATCTTCCTTCCGGTCCTCCGAACTCTTTGAGGTTCTTTTCAACTGGCACACTGTCATTTTTTAGCGTTAAATGAGCAGGTTGATCTGCTTCATGATTAGTTCCGGTGAGAGCAACAGAACTGAGTAGATCGAAACTAATTACTCCGTCTGGTTTTGGATATTCGATTGGGGTAGCGTCTGAAAGCTTTTTTAATTTCGAATAATCTGCTCCTCCATGAGAGAATGTCCATGGTTCTTTACCACGTAAAACTCCATAGAACAATCCTGTGTAAGCAAGTCCACCATATAGTCCTAAGGGATTGTGAAACGAAGGTCGTACATTTCGAACCGAGTGAACTTCTTTCCACACCCAACTCGATTTCAACCTCTCGGCATACGACACAGGCTCAATTTGTTTTTCGGAAGAATCAGCTAAAGACTCAAAGACACTTTCAGCGGCCAACATTCCACTCTTCATAGCATTGTGAGTTCCTTTGATTTTAGGAACGTTGAGGAGTCCTGCCCCGCATCCGACAAGACAGCCACCAGGAAAAGTTAATTTTGGGATTGACTGAAATCCTCCTTCATTCAAAGCTCTGGCTCCATAAGCAATCCTCTTCCCACCCGACAATGTGGCAGTAATGCTTGGGTGATGCTTCCAACGTTGAAATTCTCTGAATGGACTTAAATAAGGGTTAGTGTAGTCCAAGGCTACTACAAAACCAATAGCCACTAAAGGTACATCATCCTTAAGATGGTACAAAAACGATCCACCGTACGTATTTTTGTCCAAAGGCCAGCCAACTGAATGTTCCACTCTTCCTGGACGATGCTTCCCCGGCTCTATTTCCCAAAGTTCTTTCAGACCGATTCCGTAACTCTGGGGCTCACTCTTCGAAATTAAATCAAACTTTGTCTTCAATTCCTTTGTTAAATGTCCATGACATCCTTCCGCAAAAATAGTCGCCCGAGTATGGAATTCGAGACCTCGTTCAAAAGATGACTTGGGAGAACCGTCTTTAGCAATTCCTACATCATTAGTAGCGATTCCCTTAACACTTCCTTTCTCATCATAAATTATTTCTGCTGCTGCATACCCTGGATATATTTCCACTCCAAGCGCTTCGGCTTGCTCTCCCAACCATCGAACAACGTGCCCTAACCGAACAATGTAATTTCCATGATTATGTAAAGGAAATCCTGGAGGAATTGGAATAGGAATACGAGCTTTTTCAGTTAAAAGAGCCATAACATCTTCTGTAACAGGCGTGTTCAAAGGAGCTCCTTTTTCTTTCCAATCTGGGAATAACTCATTGAGTGCGGTGGGTTGGAGAACAGCTCCAGATAAAATGTGTCCTCCGACTTCAGCAGATTTTTCTATTACGCACACACGAATTTCTTTACCCTTTTCACTTGCGAGTTGCTTTAGTCGGATAGCACAAGAAAGACCTGCAGGACCTAAATAAGTAAAAACAGTTATGTAGTACTAATGTCACCTTACTTAACAGAAAATCAAAGCTTGTTTTACTTGTATACATTCCGCATTCTTACTTATTACTTTACTTTGAACAATAGAAAATAGCAATTCCAAAATATATACTTTAATAATATTACACATACCTCCTCCAACAATAACAACATCGGCTTCGTCCACTGGGCGCTCCATATTCACATCTTTCCAGCGGGGATCCTTTTCTCTAGGATGAATTGTGAAGTGCGTTGTGATACGGGGTGCGTTAGACGATTCAGAAGACAATTTTCGTACATAATTGTTCAGTTGTAGCATCTGTGATACTTTTCTCGTTCTTGTAAAAATGGAAGCCATCGTATAATTGGAAGTAATCAGTCCGGGGACAATCGAAAACTTTTATTATGAAACCAAAATCACGTTCCTCTGATATCTGATGTCTGAAGGTCTGGCGGAAACTATTTGGTAAACAAATACGAGGTTTAGGTTTAGAATGTGGTTGTCATTCTGCAGGGTTCAACTATTGGACATGGACAGATCAAACCGTACACACAAATGTGTTGACAGTTGAAGATGATTGATTATAAATAATATTGTTCGTATACGTCTGAATTGCTATGTACATGAATGGTTTGTTTTGTTGATTGAACTTTGAGACTTGACTAGGAAAAGTCTAAAGTCCGAATGTTTGAAATTCGTGATACAACTGCACTGCATGTTTTAGCTATTCTCCATAGCTGTCCGCATTGTAATGAAACGCTATGAAAATCAGCAACAGCAAAATATTTTTTCGTGATGATATTATTATCATTAAATATTACAATATAACGCTAAAACAGTTCGAAATATTTTATTTAATTCTAAATGAAAAACAAGAAACTAACTAAACATGTTTAATTCATAAAGCATATTAACAGCTGTACAATTTGTATTTCATTTTGAATACAACTCGTATTTGTAGCGCATACGAAATAAGAAAAAGAACTATGATAAAGAGAAGAAGGTGACCTAAAGAATTTCCAAACAAGCAAGATGGAGTTTTTCTGTCATAGCGTTGCGACAAGCTCTTGATATCTGTAAAGTATTTTAATATTTAAAAAATACTGGTCAATAAAAGATGATTATCTACTAAAGATGATTTACTATTGAAGTAGGTAAGGTGTGTAAAATTCTAAAACGTACCGTAGCCACGTCAGCTTTGATGGAAATATTGGTCAGGTTTTTCATGTAGCACAATGCTAAATAGCCGGTTACAGCGGTCATGAGAGAGGAAGGGCAGCCATCAATTTTCAAAGTTATTAATTCTTTCATTTACATGAAAATAATCAGAGTTAAATATACATAAAATCAGTCAGCTCAAAATGAAAACATGATTGTGCGTGTAGGTTAGGTAATTACAATTATCTTACAACTCAATTCGGGTTAATTTATAGGTTAGTTACCTGTAAGGTTACAAATGGAAACATCGGTTCGAATTATCTCCAAAACGCTGAGTTCCACTTTGGAAAACATTTTTCCTTCTTGAATCCTCTGGCAAACTTCATCAGGTATACCTGTCATTAGAGAGTCGACGCTATGATTGACCATACTCAAACTAAGAGTCAACTCTTTGATTTCTAGCAGATGTGTCCAAACGGCTTTGATGACATCATCAGGTGCATTTTTCAAAATCAGTCGCTTTAACTTTGGAAACATTTTGTTAATGTTTCCAACTAATGCTGGGTCATTTAATCCTTTACATATCTCTAATTCCTCTAGAGTATAACAAGGTGCTGCAGGGTCAACAAAGAAGTCTCCGAAATAATGAATGCCAGAAGGTTTCTCATCTTCATGGTCGAAGCAAAGTCGTTTCAACTTCGGAAGTTGTTCAGCATACTTGAGAGGTGGACTAATGAGCAATTGTCTTTGTGCAGGAAAGTACGGATCTAAAATGCAAAGTGTTGTAAGATTTTCCAGAACTGGAAATCGGATTAACAACGGAGGAGACACAATGGTACTTCTTTTCTGATAATCTCCAATGGACAATTCCTTCAAACTGCTTTTATGCTTTAAGAGAAAACTTTCCAATGTCTCCTTTTGAGCGTCAAGGGTAAAATAAGTCAGTTGAAGTTTCTCCAGATGAAAAGCAAACTCTGACAAAATTCTCAAGTGATTTTCGGTGATATAAGCATCTAATATCAGTTCACGGAGATTATTGCTAATGTTTTTATTCTGGAGCTCTAGAGAAGTCATTCCAATCAAAATGCGCCACCTGTAGAAGCATGAAACAATTTTAAAAATGGCATGTTTTAAATAGGTGTAAACTATAAAGGTTATGTTGTACTACACCCACATTAATTCTGCGTTGTGGGTTTCAACATGAAGATGTGCTAAATTGGGTGCCATCTTAAGTAACTGTTTCATGAATCCTATGCTGTAACCTCCGCTGTTGTCAGTTTGAATCAACGAAATTGATTTCAGGTAGTGGAAAATTGGCATGATGTCCAATTCTTCAGGAGGGAATATAAATTCTTTCTCCGTTATTTTTGTTGGTAGACTCAACTGTAAATGTTCCAAGTTTGGAACATTACTCAAAAATAAATTCCGGATTTCTTCCATGTAAATTCGAGTTCCATGTTCTTCCTCACAATGAATTGATAAACTTTTCAACGAAGAACCAAATGTTTCAAAGAAACTGTCCAATTGGGGTCGGAATTGCTGAATGACAAACCCAAGGTCAAACTTAATTTTAGAGTAAAGCAATTCATACTTTCTTTTTGTTTGTCGATTGTTGTTGTCGATTATTGAGTCTTCGTCATAATCATCTTCTTTTGATAAATCAGATTTCCAATGGGATTCGATTCCAATAAAGCGATTTGCACCTGAAGACTGTTTGTTGAGTTGAACGAAATGATTCAATTTTTCGATCTTGTAGCGATTACTTACAGTAAAGCTATATTTCTTTCGCAACACCAACGATGCTTCTTCGTTCCACAGTCGATTCACCAACCGACATGGAAATAAATGTTCAGGTGACAGATATTTAAAAATGTTCACAACTATCTTAAAAAATAAAAACAAATTATTACTTTTCGTATCATGATTTATAAATACAACACACTACAGCACTTTAAGATTTTAGGTACCTACTAAATCAATAAGGAGTGGATTTGTAACGAATTCCGAACGATCATCTTCGTTTTCTTGGTTTTCACTTAACAGAAATCCTTCCGTTCTTTCTTCCAGCATTTGTCGATTGCATTTACATTTACTGCAAATATTGGGCTGTGAAAAAATTCGTATAGGTATTTATTTACATTACATACAATATACGTACAAAAATGTAGCCCTGTGTAATGACCATGATAATTATATTAACAGTTTACTTGATCTGAAAAAGAATTTAAAGTTATGAGAAGATTTTCTAAAGTCATCATTCGTCTCAGCATTCCATCCACTTGCATTTGTAGTAGTGTGTTTTGTTCCTCAGCCTCATTAATTTTAACCTCAAGAAGACGATTTTCATCCTGGAGATGTCTAATTGACTTTATTCATACAAAATAATAAAAATAACTATTAACTCATTACATCAAATTGTCCTATTTCGGATTTGGGAATAGAAAGACAAATTGTAATTATGAAACCACAATATTTTATTTATTTCAAAGATATCACCCTACAATATAAACAGTGAGAATAGTGAGAAATAGACATTAAAAATACTTGTGTGAGTGCATACCTCTACCAACCTCCCAGGAATATCATCGTTGTCCTCCGCAATCATTTTGCTACAGTAATAATATTAAATTTGCGCACTTTATATGTAATTAGATCACTGATGAAGCTTACAATGAATAAAATTGAATTTTACTCTCGTTTTTATTTTTGATTGAAGTGAATTTAGGATTCAACCGCTTTGCACACAGATCCGAATCATGAGTTTATAGTTTCTTCCGGTGTTGTAGCAAGTATAGGAGCCATGGTGTACATTCGGATGAACTGAAAACTGACTCACGTTGAAGTTCATGCTAAAAATAAATGTTTTGCTAAATAACACACTTGGTACTTGATCTTATATGCCTGTGGGTGATAGTAGTATAGTAGGGACATGGCATATTTAAAGGCAGACAAAACGTCATAAAAAGCAACTAAGCAAAAGCAAATAGAAATAGAAGTATAAGACTTGAGACAAGATGAGGCGATGATTCGGATGCTGAGATCATTGAAGTTTCTGATGTCTAAATGGGGATTATGGTAGGTAGTGGTGGTAGAGTGGTAGATGGGGACGGTACATTGTGCAATCTAGACGCACATTTGTACATAGAATGTAGTTCCTTTCCTTCTTACATTTCCTGTATCTTCCTCTACAATTTTATACTCGCTTTTAGTATATGTACTATGAATGATCGTGAGTGGTGACAGTAGTCTTTGTCATGATAATTTATGCAAGTTGAATTAAGCCATATACTAATTCCTCACCTGTACAAACAAATATAAAATCAATAACAGAAATCAGAATATTTTATATAGATTACCTAAAAGTGTATATTAAATTCAATTCAATGTTGCAACCAATAATCATAGTAAACTATTAATGGTACTTAGTACTTATATTAATTTTACGACATGCTATATACTACTATAGTAATTTATGATCCTTCGATGTAGGTAAAAATTCAGTAAAAATGAGTGAGATGTAGGTGTAAGAGGTACACCTTTCGTCTTTCAGTTTACTTTAGTGTACAAAATAATATAATGTAGGTCTAATATAAAATGCAAAATTACATCATCTTAAGTAATTCCGGCGTGTGTGTTATGAAAGCACTTCCCAACGGCCCAACAGTCCTTGTGTTGTAAAGTAAGTGTTATTGAAAGTATGTAATGTAATGGTATTTTCCATTCGACATTTACTATTGAGCAGATTCTTGAAATGAGACAAAAAAGAAATAAACAAGAAAGGTTTTGATTTGTCCTTTATAAAAGTAGCATTATTCACTTGCATTTTAATCACCGGAAAACATTCATCTTTTCTCCTTTGTACTTACTGTTGTATCAGTATAGTCAGCATTTATGCCGACAAATATTCTTACTTCGTTATTTAACAATTCAACAATAAATATTTCATATCATAACAAAACAGTTAAATTTTTCCAACCATGCAGGTACACAGTACACGTAAAGCACAATCTAATATAATCGCAACAACTGTAATGTGTCAGCAATTCCCCTTAACACGGCCGAATGTCAGTAATGTAAAATGAGGGAAGGTCTTGGAGTACTTCCAATGGCTAATCTCATGCTCATTCTTTGCAGTTCGTCATATCTCTCTGTGTAAATTTCTATTTGGTGATGAACTGTTTGTCGGTAAAACACAATACTGAAGACAAATAGAAGAATTAGGACGGGTATCATAATCACTGTGATGCACAATGCGGGAGTTTGCGGGAACTTAATCCAACACAGCAGAATTACGTCCACAATGAACAAGAAGATGGATAAAGTGTTGGCCAAGAACCAGGCAAGGTCAACATAGTTCACTAAAGCATCGTGCGGGTAACTTGCGGCCAGACTGATGGCCAAATGCCGCAGTCCTTTGTGCGGTGCGTCCTCGGGAGGCTTCATTCTCACGGCGGCCTCAACGTGCGGGAGAATACACGTGGCTATCATGATTGATATCATTGTTGTAGAGACTAGACAGGCGGTTGCCACCGCAAAAGACACCAAAAGAGTCTGACTAGCACAATTACTGATCTCCAGTTCCACGGTGGCCACCTAATCAATTCAAATAAAAATTAACATACGACAAACGGAATAGTTCTAGAAATATTGCACAGAGATAGACGCACTCTGTTGAAAATAAGCCAAGCATGAAGGAGTATTGAAATTATAAGCGTAAGTGTATACACAGTAGTAGGACAGCTAAAATGAGGATATCAGGGCATCTAAATGCAATTAATTAATATTGTGTTTATCTATCAATGCATGATGTATGTTTAATTTGTAAGGAAGTGTTTCAAAGACGTACCACACTGAAGCCTGCCATAAGGGCAGCCATCTCGGTGACCCCTTTCAGTTTAGCCTTGCTTAATTCCAAACGTCTCCACAGTAAATGTTCTTCACATTCAGTCATGGAGATTTCCAAATCTTCCATCTCCATATTTAACAATATTTTTAACTTCACACCTTGTTTGACAATTCCACCTCAACACAGCCACAATCTTCTGCAAGAAGTGAAAGATCACCTTTGTGTCATCTTAACATACATGCTTATTATATGTGACACTTTTAAGTATCACTGGACATATGCAATAAGTGTAAGACCTCTGTACTTTGTACTTGCTCAGAGTTTTGTACTTTTAGACACAAACTGAGACAGTGGGTACAATGTTTCTACCCACCCGATCACAATACCAACCCGGTAACATAACCAATCTATCCACTGATAGTCTACACTGCTTACCCCT
>JABASD010004525.1:0-15240 GCA_019776165.1 Pogonognathellus flavescens
AAATAAGAAAAAATAAGTTATTAACATTTCATTTTGTTGTGGTTTAAGAAATGGGTGTGATTTTAATGCATAGTTTGCTTGCCTTCGCATAGTCTAATCTAAAACAGCATTTTAAAAGTCTTGCTGCATCATTTTTTTGTTACTCTGCAAAATCAATATAATATTTAGTGTAAGATCATATAATCTGGGGTGCTTAAGCACACAGAATACCCTCTGGGTAACAGGCCTGCTTTACATATTAAATGATTTACATTTCAAACAAACACAATAAACTATGTATCCCTGCTGTAGGTAGTATAGAGGAAGATCGACGCTATTTTCGACAACTGAAATGAAATAAAACGTCTAATCTGAATTTTTGATAGCACAATTTTAAAATAAATATCACATCATTATCTTTGTGCACATATGAAACAGATCGACACATACACCCTTTCATAAAAAGTAGTCACTTTTTCATTTAGTACACTATGTGCATTTAAATATACACATAATTTATACTTCATTCAACACATAAAATATAAGCTACATCAATTATTTCAGAACTTGTTCCCTGTTTGCTGGTTTACAAAGTTTAACATAATGTGCTAAATACCAAAGAGTATTTTGGATGACGCATTGAATAGATTTGAAACCTAGCTTCCCCAGCAGACATTTACGTATTATATGCTTGTTTACAGCGTGTATGTTTATGTATAGACACCTTGTTATCTAAGCAAACACCTTCAATTAGTCGTACTCTCGTACTATTAGTATTAAGATAAACTCATAAACACCTTAACACCCAGCTGTAATAAGGTAAGAACAAGCTAATATTATTAGCTGGGGTATTTATATGTAAACTATACCATTAGTTTAAGTAATCTTGTTTAGGTGAGCACTCGGGCACTAAATATTAAACCATTGTAAAATTTCTGCATAAAAATCGGCATCATTGATAATAATTACCTCCAGTGACTTCAAGCTGTTTCTTTAAATTGTTCAGATGGGTAGGACAAAGCAGCAATTTCCACAAATAGATAACAAGGATGCAGAATCTACGGGGTCACCATCTGAAACTCCAAAAACTAAAAAGAAGCGACTACACGAGGAGGATCCGCAGGCATTTACTGGGGATGAAAGAAGAAAGGTCCAAAAGGCGAAAAATTCCTTCAATTGGAGAAAGAACCAGAAAACAAGTCTGAGTTCTTTGAAGAAGCAATTAGTGCTCGTAAATGAGAAAAATGGTTCCTTAAAAAAAGAAATGAACACCCTGCGGCGGGAAAATTTTTATCTCAAAGAAAAACATTCCACCCAAATAAAAACGGAACATGAAGAATCTTCACAAAAGGAATTAGTTTTGAAGACCACAAACTTTTCCCCTTTGTCAGACAATTTTACTCCTCTGCTGCAAGATTATGCTTCCATGAAGGAAGAAAACGCTGTCCTTAGAGACAGAAATTCTTCACTCGAAGCAGAAAACAACGCTCTTAATGAAAAAGCTAAATCTCTCCAACAGGAAGTTTCCTTTCTTAAGGGGGAGGAAAATTATGAACTCTATTTGAGTTATGTTAGTGCAGAAGATCGATCAGATCCAGCGGAAATATCAACGGGTAAAATATATCAATTAATTTTTTCCCGAGAACAGTACTACTCCAAATTAGAGGCCGGACCCCAATCCGGTTTGGGTTTCAGTTTTATTGAAGTTCATTCAAAATGGGTCAGACTGGGTTGAAAAATTGGGGCCGCAAATGTTTTCTGACAACCTCTTTTTTCCGGAATTTGGGGGGGCTCAAGCCCATACGTAGTTACGCCCTTGGTTAGGTTGCTGGCCTTTAATTGGTCAAAATTGGATTGGATTGGAAAAAGCCGACCCAATCCGGCCTCTTCGTTAAATGGCACATTTTCCTCGATTAAAGACCGCCCTCGAATATAAGCCGCAGGGTACTCCGTCACTGTTGCATGTATCAGTGTCCCCCAAAGAGCCTTAGAAATCCTTGGCGGGCGCGATTTCCCAGAAAATACTTGATCATAAGCCGCGGTTTATACTCGAGAAATAGGACTGGTTCCCTGATTCCCTTATTATGTGTAAAATTAAATTTTATAGTTATATTTTATTATTTTGTCGCAATCATTGTGCAAATAATATAGTTTTAGTCAAATATTATGTGTTTTAGGCCTGGAAAATTCACGGGCTTGTTCGAGCGGGACGTGTACCCAACTCATGGAATGGTAATAATAAATTAAAATCATAGATGTGCTTCGTAAAATTTAACCTAGGTATAATATAAACAGCGAAAAGAAAAACAAGAACGTGCATCATATCTTTGTAAAATATATTTTACATGTTAAACGCAATGAATTCTACGTCAACCCCAAAGTAGGGGGTTCGAATCATTCAACTGTTAAGTCCTTTGGATTAACAGTTTAACCGAATCAAACAATAATTTGTGTAAACACTCATCATCGTCAAAATCGAACACTCGTCACAATTCAGTATATATTTGCATAACTAATACTTTTATTTAAAATTATATATAGTTCAAATTCAGCTGAAACTGGTGCAAAACTGTCTACAATGCCTATACCCAATGTGGAAACGGCCCATCCAGATGCTTCTCAAATGTCTATACAGGAGATGACTGATTCAGATGTTCAGCAAGCTCCTATACCATACATGGACCAGACATACCCAAATGTTCCACCAGCTTGGTTTGAAGAGGAGAATGAGGAGATAAGGACGACTTTTCTAAGTCAACCCATCGATGAGAGGACGTTTTTGAGTAATATCCAATTATTATACATTTCAAATAGAATTCATCCCTATAAATGTTTTGAAAACGTTTAGCGCATGGGGATGACGGAGACATAATGCTATGCGACATTGGGGACATGGAAACCGACCCCGACGACTCCGACTCCGAGTGAACATTTTGGCTCTTCACTCCACTTCAGATACCAGAGAGAAAACTTGACATAAAGAGAAATTTCAACTTTCCAATGTTTTAAGCTTTTTGTATTGTAAACTTTGACACTTTCTGCATGTCAATTTCTTCTTCCAACACAATTTAAATAATATTAATGTTAATGTTACTTATTGGTATTGTAGCTTTTGTCAACTTTTAGGATGTAGAATCTTTTGTTTTGATTTAGTAATACCAATAATGTTTGTATATACAATATATAGTAAAACCAAAATAATTTGTCGCAAATTTGAACACTCCATTTTAATTTTGCTGTTCTTGCATCAATCATCAATCAATCAATACTTTTTATTAGTTGGATGAACAACTTCGCTTGCATATAAATGGACTAATGTATACAGCACGTAGGTTAATTTAACACCTATTTTTGTCAGATTCATTTTAAGCGTGTACTGAAATTTGTGCATCAGTTCATTGCAGAAGCAAAAAGGTAATTAACCAAACTTAAGTGCATCCAGCCCAGTGTTATACAGTAAGAACGCTTAGTGCAGCGTTATAAACTGATGAGCAATAAATAATTGTCTCTACTTTTGGAAAATTTGTATTATATATGGAGGAAGTAAGTAATGAGTAAATACTTCAATTAATGCATGTAATTTTAATCGTCACTGGCGAAGTTTTCTCATCCCCGCATCATACTACACAGGCAAATCATACCATAATTAATGTTTAATGCTTTATGCATTTCATAATATGTCAGCTTTGTTATAGAAGAAATAAAAATGCTAAAAGGTTCGGGTTCCTATTCTCGAAATTTGTGTCATGCTACTTAATTTAAAGAAAAAATTAATGCGACGACAGCACAATGCCGATTTGTGTGCTCTAATATGTTGCGAGTTGAATCACTTTTTGTCGTCGCGTTTATGGGCAAATATTTCAATTATTTATGTGAATTTATTACATTTATAATTGAGTTGCCACTGTAAGAAATTGGATTTGGTTCAGCTTTCAACAGCAGGCACGAAGAGCTTTGTGGCACACAGGGATTTTATATTATTGTTTCGACATGTTGAATGTCACAATCTAATGATTATAATAAATTTTTCTGGTTGCCCTAAAGTTTGCCTGTTTGAGTGCAACAAATAATATTTTCGTTCAGAAGCTATTTCATTTTTATTTGTTATTTATTTATTTTATGATATTTTTTAATGTTTTGCAAATAATCCTTCTGTATTAGAATCGTAGACTGCTATTCAGAATATTTAGAAGACAGAAAGAATAATAGTGATTAACATTTGGGAAATTTTCATATTTAAAAAATAATTTGTTAAATGTATTGAATCAAAAGATTACGATTTATTTGTTGCGACATATTTCATTTGCTTTCACAAATAGAAATATTACAATTTTTTTCACAAATTGAAATATTGCAATGTTTTTACAAATTTAAACATTGCAATTTTCTTTTCTTTCACAAATTGAAGTTTTGCAATTTTTTTCACAAATTGAAATATTGCAATTTTATTTTCTTTCACAAATTGAAAAATTGCAATTTTATTTTCTTTCACAAATTGAAATATTGCAATTTTCTTTTCTTTCACAAATTGAAATATTGCCATTTCTTTTCTTTCCTAAATTAATATATTATATGCCAATTTAATTTTTCTATAAAATGTAATTGCAAGTGTATTCTTAACTGACAAATGGATGTTGTAAGGATAAAATTTAATAAGTATCTCAAAATAATGCAACCTTGATTTCTACAAACTACTACAAAATTTAATCTTTTATACTTAATGTATCTACACATAACATACAATATTATATTACAATACATACAATATTACAATACATAACATATAATATTATACTATATTCATTGGATGAAGACTCCCTTTCCATTGTTCACATGATGTGTAATCTGAGTCATGTGAATCTGCTTTTATTTACATATTATGGGACTATTTTTGGTTATCTAAATCAAACAGTTGAATTGAGATAATAAACTAGGATATTATAGGGCAAGGCTTCAAGGACGTACCCAGGTTTGACTGTTGGAGGGGCCACAGCTAAAAAGATTGAATTTTAGGGTGGGCAAAACCACAAAAAATATCGAAAAGGTTCATTTGCTGCCTTCGACCAGAAATAACCCCTTTTTTCGAAATTTGGGAGGGGGGAGTGGCACGCGATATTGCTACCCCTCTAGGTACGTCCTGGCAGGGCGTATAACATGAACATTAATGTTAAATACACTGCTCACTACTTTTATATGCCATTTGGTAACAGTAACACCATGTTAGTAAGAAGACGTATATTTTAAACTCGGTTTCCCTTGTCCTGAATTGGTTTCGGTATTTGCAAATGTTTATAGGCACTAGGCACATCAAAAATAAGGTAAGCAATCATATCATTTCCAAAATTATACCAATAAGTGTACTTTAAAGGAAACAATTTTTATGCGGATATTGTTTCAGCTCTCTTCTAATTTTTATATGACAATTAGAGAATAGGTTTGGGTGGGTAGATGTAAGACAAAGAGCGCAGAAAACAGATTCAAGTATTCAAGGAATGGAAGATTGAAATACATACATACTTTGCTAATTGCTGCCACTACAATGAGGAAAACTACCCTTGGAGAGAAAACGCCTCTTCTGGTTAGTTTAGCTTCGGACGTAGATGACCGTAATGATATCCCACAACAAGATTTCATCGAAAAAGTTCGCAACAATTTCTCTTATGTGCAAAAACCATGGATTATGATCGGAATTGCTGTACTATCACTCTCGTTGATATCAATTGTGGTGATACACAAACTGAATTTTGATGCAGGCACCAACTCCTTCACTTCGATCTCATCACAACAAACATTGCATCTAACTAACCCTAATCTGGGTAAGTTAATCACAGTAGTAATAGTAAGTAATCGTAAGCGCAAGTAAAATAATACAATGGGTATAAGAGATTAATAATCATAATGATCACTTTACATGACACTAATACTAAAAAGGTTAACTTAGACACTGGGCTTTGAAATATTCATTAATTTTTATTCAGATGAAAATTTTCAAGATATGGTCTTAGAGACTCCTTTGGGGAAACTCATTCCGGTCCTAAAATCTTCCAGGGATGGGCGAAACTTTTTTGCATTTTACAAAGTGCCATACGCAAAACCTCCAGTAGGAGACTTGAGATTTGAGGTACCTCGACTCGGCCTACACTAAACAATTAATTTTTTCAACTAAAATAATGTTTATAGTCAAAATAATAAGTGGTAGAAAAAATTAGTACTAATACTAATTAGTGTCACTAATGAATTAGGTACCTATATAATTGATTTTTTAAATATTAATAATTCGTTACCATCCAGGAAAGGTATTTATAAAAGCTGGTAACAAATAATGATGACTTGATTACAATTTCCATTTGCTTGTATTGTATTTTAGCCACCTCAACCTACAGAGGGATGGAATGAAACTAGAGCGGAAACCGAAGTAGCTCCACAATGCCTTCAGAAAAGCAAATATTCGTCAATAGACGAAAGTATTGGAGAAGAATCTTGTTTGTTTTTGAATATTTACTCACCCAAGGTAATTTTAAATAACATTGAAATCTATGGGCATATATAGTTATATAAATAAATACAGATCTTGTAACGTTATATAAATGTCAAACTTTAGTCTTTGTATTTTACGTAGGTTCCCGGAAAGGGCGAGAATATCAGTGAACTAATGCCAACATTAGTTTATATTCATGGTGGGAGCTACGTAAGTGGTAATGGAAGTCGCTACGGTGCTGAATACTTTATGGACGAAAATATTGTTTTAGTCACTTTCAATTTTCGACTGGGAATCTTTGGTGTGAAAAGTTAATAATTTTGATAGATTATTAAATCATTATTGAAATATAGGTACTAATTGAACATTTGATCGATTTTTAAGGATTTTTAAATTCTGGAGATGGAGTAATCCCTGGAAACATTGGTATGAAGGACCAAGTGATGGCCCTTCGATGGATACAACAGTATATACGATATTTTGGAGGAGATCCCCAAAAAGTTTTGATTTTTGGAAATAGTTCGGGGGGTACGGCAACAGCGCTCCATCTACTTTCTTCAATGAGTAAAGGTGAAAGCCAACAAATACTGAATACTTCATTATAATTTTTACATCTTATATGTATCTCAGTATAAAATGTTTGCATTCGGTTGAAAATTCTAGGGCTCTTTCATCGAGGAATAATTCAAAGCGGTTCATCCATTGTCGGAGATCTCATTAACCCAAATCCTTCAGCAACAAAGAATGCAGTTGCAAAAGCTGCCAATTGTACTTCAGAACATGGAGAATCCCTTGTAGCATGTTTGAGGAATCGAAATGGCAGTGAGTTAGCTATTATTAATGGTGTGGATATTCAATATACAATTACTCTTGAAGAACCCGGCAGTGAGGCATTTTTATCACAATATCCATTGGAAGCTTTACAAGGAAACCTTAATAACGACTGTAACGTCTCTATCATTGTTGGCGTCAATTCTGCCGAACGCTTGGCGCAATCATTGAGTAAGTGCTTTACACTTGCGAATCAAAAATCTAAATATATAGTTAATAGAGTTAATTAAATTAGAGTCAATGCAGACAATGCTAAAGTCAGTGTTTATTTTAATTAACAGTTATTTTGAAATCTCAATCACTTACCAATTCATTGAACAAGAATTGGACAGAGGTAGCTCCAAAATTGCTTAATTATCAAGGCTCCCTTGCTACTATTGAAACTGACATTATATCTTCAAAAATAAGAGACTTCTACTTTCAAGAGAAAGAAATCGGAAATGACACCCTGACAAATTTGACAAATTTATTTGATGATCGAGGGATGGTTCATGGCTCAAAGGTTGAGGCGGTGTATCATTCTACAACCAGTGACGTTTACCTATACTATCTTACTAAAGAACCTGCACAAAGTTATGCCGAAAAACTAAAGAAGGAATTTCCACCTAGATATTATGGTTCGTACATATGTATTGTTACTAAAATTATAAAGGTGTTCTTAACACAAAAAGGCACGAATAGATTATTCTTACTTATTGATTTTTATTGATTTTAGGTGCAACTCATGCAGATGAAATCCAATTTTTATTTCCCTATTACGGCTATCCCGAAATACCTAAAGGATCTCAGTATTACGCTTTCTCTAAAATGATGGTCAAAACATGGAGCACTTTCGCATCGGACGGGTAATGACGTTTAATATAATACAAACCAAATCCTAATACATTTTGTATGTAGTTTAACTTGATTGGTTAAACAATGTATTTAGAAAACCTGTTGAAGCCTGGAAACCAATTAGGCCTGATGAAGATTTTGTGGA
This sequence comes from Pogonognathellus flavescens, assembly GCA_019776165.1. Classification (NCBI taxonomy): domain Eukaryota; kingdom Metazoa; phylum Arthropoda; class Collembola; order Entomobryomorpha; family Tomoceridae; genus Pogonognathellus; species Pogonognathellus flavescens. The sequence goes on from JABASD010004525.1 coordinate 8,268, forward strand.
ATGGTATCAACTGGACGATCAACAGCAAATGGTGGATGCGTTAGTACCAAGAATGAAATTTTGGGACCAATTTGCACTCAAAGATCTAAACTATGAATAATTAGTTTCATAATAATTTATTTTGATATGTAATATTTTTTAAGAATTATTTTTTAAATCGAAACTGATAGCACTATATATTATGTTACGTGACATCCAATGATCAATCTAATTGTTAATACCTATAGAAATATATGTGTATATTCACTCGGCCTTTGGGTTGGGTGGGGGGCTTATGCCAGATAGACCCCTACGTAGATACGCCCTTGACTAAAATGATTAATAATTTGTTACGGCTCATTTAATTTTGCTGTTGCAAGACATGGTTGTATTGTTAGTCCATTATTGTGACATTATTGTATTAAACATTTAATTATTGTTGGTACCTAACTAAATAGTTGGTATATTTTATATTAAAATTAATTAAACCGACATAATAAATCTGTCTTCTTAAAAATGGATAGCTAAAAAATCAGATAATTAAACAAAGTTTTGAAACAATTGCTTGATTATAATGTGTCCAAATGATAAATTTGATGATTGAGTAAAATTGATAATTATAACAATGTAACTCGACCTTCTGTGCTACAGATAAATATGTTGATTTACATAGAATAATCGCATAAATCTTGAAATAATCAAAATTCCTCTGTTATAATACTAATTTAAATTGCTCTTATTTGCATACCAATAAACTGTTGAAATGGATTCACTTTAAACTGAACCTACATATAATTATTATATTGCTTAAACTAATTCGTCCAGTGCATGGCAATATCAATTAAAGTAAAAAAAACATCCGAATTTTGAAAAATTTAATCTACAGATATAAAGGTACATTATATTTCTGTAAATATCGAAACAATTACGAAACTTTAATACGGGTAAACTACCAGCATAAAGAAATCAGTATAGTAATGAATTATGTATGAAGGCTTCATTGTGTATTGTGTATAAATAAATATCAGAAAATATTTCGGAGCCTGAAATAAAACTAAAACATTCAGACAAAGGTAAACCAAAGTTTAGCAAGACCGAATAACAGCATTAAATAAATAAGTCAAACATTTTGAGTGTAGTTGCACATTGAACACTTCAGTTTTATATAGGTGACAGTGACAATAACAGTTTCAATAACAATTTACATAAGTTATAGGAAGTTATAACAAAACAATCATTATTTCAATGCAAACTTTATTAAAAAAACATGATTATAGTTATTATCTAAGCAATGAACATAAAGTTACAAAGCTGTCATTTTAATTATAATTTTATAATGCAGCCAAATACTATATTGGTTTTCGTACCCCGAAAGTATTGGATGATGCCTTTAATGGTTTAATACACAAACAGATTTGCTCACGTGCTCGTGCTGTAATTTTATACATATCTCTTACTCTTATTTGCTGCGTTACCAAATAGTGCATAATGTTAAGCAAGCTATGGCTATGGCACTGGCACATGACCGGAAGATTCTTTGTCGTAGTACTCGTTCAGCATTTTGTGAATTGCTATCTGTCTCATGATGCATGAGTCATGAATGAGTTAGTGTTTATTAGTGAGACTGTTTTGAAAAACAAATACCTATAGTACTGTACTTTACTGTTATTTCTAATTCACACAATTAAGTATAATGGAGAAATTCATTTACTAAAGATAAACGTGATAAACGGGACATTTAGTTTAGAAATAATATTTTAGAGAACTGATAACAATTTCAGTAGACCCTATGAAGGTATGAAGAAAATGGAAAACAATATGGAAAACGATCCTTTATTACCCAAAAGCAATTACCAACAATTAATAAACAGTAGTTCGAAGGACGTTCCGTTCAAATGGAGCTTTAATATTCGATTTATACAACAAAAATATGTAGTGATGGCTGTGCTAGGCCTAAGTACAGTTCTTGTTATGGTAGCAATTTTTTATAATAGTAATTCTTCCTCAGTTCAACTAAGAACACAACAAATTAGTTATCAAAATAAGCTAACTTTAGGAAACAACGAGCCTAATGAGCCATATAAAAATACGATCTCAACTCCTCTTGGTAAGTTGGCTCCTGTGGAATTGAAGTCAAGAGATGGACGCAATTTTTACGCTTTCTACAAAGTGCCGTACGCTAAACCTCCAATTGGAGAAAGAAGATTCAAGGTAATTCATCATTTTACAGTGTTTATGAATATTGCGTGGTGATACAATTTGGTACACATTTCCGATTATGCAAATGACTACAATAATATCCACATACAAATACAATACTAGTTACCGGAACCAATAGAACCCTGGGAAGGAACACGAATGGAAACTCAAGTTGCCCCTCAGTGTCTCCAAAAAGAAAAATATGCTCCGATTGTAATGACTACTGGAGAAGAATCGTGTCTTTTCATGAACATTTATACTCCAAAGGTAAAAACCATTTTAATTATACAACAAACATCACCACTACAGCTTATTACGGTATTTTATTTATTTACTATCATTTGTTTTTAGCTTCCAGAACTATCCGACAAGAACACAACTACAGGCCAACAATTATTACCAACATTATTCTACATACACGGTGGAGGATTCGTTAATGGTAACGGGAGTAGATATGGTCCGGAATATTTCATGGATGAGGATGTTTTGCTAATAACTTTTCAATATAGAATCGGACCTTTCGGTATTCTATGAATTTTTTACATTGGAGTATTTTCATTAGTCAGTAAAAAGTTTTATGTATAAAAATGTTGTTGCTCTTGAACTTGTAGGATTTCTTAACACGATGGACGGCACAATACCAGGAAATTTAGGTTTGTGCATTCTAGATTCTACCTATATTCAAATAATACAAATAGTATTATGCTTAACATGAAATTTTTAATATTTTGTACAATGTATGTATTTATAAAGTTATGGTAAAAAATACCTACGTTTGTTTCGATATTATCAGGTATGAAAGACCAAGTGTTGGCTTTAAAGTTTGTGCGAGACAATATAAAGTACTTTGGAGGGGACGCTGACAAGGTTTTGATATTCGGTAATAGTGCTGGTGCCTGGTCCGTAAGTGGACACATGTTATCACCAATGAGTACAGGTACATACTTTAATATTTATATGAGTATTAGTAAATAACTAAATGCGTAAATACTTTAATTTCCTAAGTACTATTTTTAGTATTATGCACATGTGAGACTTGTGAATGAGTTGAATTCAAAATATGGTTTCAGAGAAATAATTTTTGTCCTGGATTGTTTTATTGTTTTCTTTAGGACTGTTTCACAGGGCTATAGCTCAAAGTGTTGTTACTTTGTGCCCTATCAGTGTGAATCTGAACCCCAATCAAACCACGATAGAGCTGGGGAAAGTATTTAATTGTTCACTTACAAACAGTACTGAGTATGCCGAGTGTTTGAGAAAGGTGGACGCGAACGAACTAGCTCTGTCTGCTGAAAAATCCCCTGATATTCAGTTTGCACCTACATTGGAATACGATGATGGAACAAATGAAATGTTTGTGACGGGGTCGCCAACAGAAGTATACGGGAGAGGAGAAGTAAATAAAGTGCCTTGGATCGTGGGTCTCAATTCAGCAGAGTTCAATTCATTTGGTTAGTTTCACACTAAGTATATGTAAAAAGACGCGTTTATTTTTTGTGCTCTTAATTTTCTTAATCATTTACTAGCAAAAGTGTTACATACTTTAAATTCATGTTAACTTGCAGATCACTTGCGAAACCTTACCCTTGTATCTGAATTGAATGACAATTGGAATGAGGCAGGCGCTGAACTTTTCAATTATAAAGTTTCCCCAAAGGATGCTATGAAAATACGGAATTTCTATTTCGGAGAAAGTCCCATAGACAATAGCACTGTTAAAAATTTTACAAATTTAGTTTCTGATAGATTGATAAATCATTGCTCCAAGGTAGCTGCTGTTTATCAAGCTGCTCACAGTCCTGTGTATATGTACTATTTGACTAAAGCACCTGCCAAAAGCTACATGGACAAAGCAAAAGAAGGGTTTCCACCTGATGATTATGGTAAAGCATGTGTCCACCGAAATTATATCTAACTTTATGTAAGTCAATATTATTGTCACAAGTAATGGTACAATTTTCTCTTTAATTATGTCATTTATAGGTGTTGCGCATGCTGACGAACTACAATTTCTCTTCCCATATTACGACTACCCGATTTACGGGAAAGAATCCAAATATTACAACTTTTCCAAGATGTTGGTGAAAATCTGGACCCAATTTGCAATAACTGGGTAAGCCAAAGGCACTTAAAAATTGCGTGTTTATGCTACAGCTTAAAAAATTCGCAGATGACTCAACACATAAACGCATATTATACTATGTTATGTACATCTAAATCTAAATAACTAATTTTACTTTGACTTATAACAGAGATCCAAACGTATTTAATACACCAGAATGGAAGGCCATAAAACCTGAAGAAAATTTTGTAGAATGGTACAACCTAGACGATAAAACGCAAATGACAGATGTCTTATTACCTAGAATGAATTTTTGGGACCAATTTACTGCTGAAGAACTGAATTACGTTTGGACAGAATTACTCCCTTCCAATATCTATTAATTTATTAAAATCACTGTTCATTTGGAAAATAAAATAATATATACTAAGTAATAATTCACTAGAGGGTTTCCGTTAAAAATGGGTACCATTAAAACGAGTAGATCCTGCCACAAGCCGTGTTACTTACAAAAGAAAGTGCTTTGGTATGTAGACATAGTAGACAATGCAGAGTACCATAAAAACAAAATGACTAAATAATTTAAATATTTTCTATAATCAACTGGACCAGATCGTTGAGAAGACTGTAATTATTTCACTTCATGAAATCATCATCTTTCATTTGTTCACAGAGTTCATACCAATATATTTTACCCTTTTATTGAGTTATATATATAAACTTAAATTGATCAATTTATATATTTATTCCTTTGTATTAGTATTGTAATAACAGATTAAAATACTTGTTAAAATAAAAGAAAATATAATATACCTGTTTGTGCATAACATGCAGACATGTATAAATGAACGTATAAATGCATGTAATTGTTATGTAAAGAAAAGTAAAACGTGTTCATAAAAATCCGTTGTTCAAAGTTATCTAATCTCCATGATTGTCACTTCTATGAACGAGCACGCCTCATGCTCTGCTATGCTGCAGATAAAAATACAACGTTGCGTATCTCTGTTTTTGATTTACACAGGTAGTATATATATCTTAAAAGTAAATTTATCCTACCCTAGCTAGTGTTGGATTTATTTAATGAATAAGTTCGTGAATGCATTCATATAAACCAGCATTTCATATTTGAGCAAGCAAAATCTCAGGGTGATAAGACAAATAAATAATTTTATACTAAAATATTCTCAAACTTTCGCTTAAATTATAGATATGCATTGTTAGAGTCACCCAGTCACCCTCCACCTCTACACAAATACAGTAAGAGTTTTGGCACATTATGTCGTTCACGGAAGTAAAAGTGCTTAGTGAAAGAAGGCAGCTACTTCCTCCTAATAACAATTATGTCGTTCACGGAAGTAAAAGTGCTTAGCGAAAGAACGCAGCTACTTCCTCCTAATAACAAAAGGGAGAATCAAGATTTCTTCAACGATGAATTTGAAAACTTAAGGCCGTCTTTTTCGGAAAAGCTACATAAATTCTCTTCTGGAGTAGGAAAACCGTATATAATTGGCTTAAGCGGTTTAAGCGTTCTAGCCGTCATCTTATTAACCCTTAATATTTCGAATTCGACCTCGGAGTCACAGGTCGTGCTGTTAAAACAAACAAATAATGAGACAACGACTGAGCAAGTGGAAAGTGATTATATTGTAAATTCTCCATTAGGAAAAGTACAAGCTAGGGTTTTAACTACCAGAGATGGAAGAGACTTTTATGGATTCTATAAAATGCCATTTGCAAAGCCACCAGTTGGAAGGTTGAGATTTAAGGTAAAACCCATTATAAATGGAAGTTCCAGAGTAATAATAATATTATATTATTAAAGTATGACAAAATGCGGCATAATTTTTTAGTATCCTGAGCCTGCCGAAAAATGGGAGGGAGTGCGAAGCGAATCTGAAGGACCTTTACCTTGTAAACAAGCTGAAAATTTTCGATTAAACTTTTCTTCAGGTGTGGAGGATTGTTTATATTTAAATTTATTTACACCAAAGGTAGGTCGATTCTTCTTTGACACGTAAAAACATAAAACGTTACTTTCTTAAATGAAATGTATATCACTTGAAATGCATTTCTGCACATATTTTACAGTTTCCAACTGAATCACAGACGGAGGAAGAATTGCTTCCAGTAATGATATACATTTACGGTGGCGGATTCATGACAGGAACATGCAATACATTCTCAACAGAATACATTATGGATGAAGATGTTATTTTCGTTTTGTTTCAACATAGACTTGGAGTTTTTGGTATGTACTTTATTTTTATGCAAAAGTGATGCTATGTATTTAGATATTTTTGCGATGTATTTATCTCTATAAAAATTTATTAATACTTTTTTGACTAATAATTTAAAAAAGGCTTCTTAAACACCGAAGACGGAGAAATTCCTGGGAATATGGGATTTCACGATCAGGTTTTGGCCATTAAATGGGTAAAAGAAAATGTCCAAGCCTTTGGGGGAAATCCCAATAAGATAACAATAGTAGGTTCGAGTTCAGGTTCCACGTCATTGAGTTTACTTATGGTGTCTCCAATGACTGAAGGTGAAGTGACGTTTATATAGTTCACTATAATTAATCCTGCCTGCCTATTTCTTCTTAAATTATGTAAACTTATTAGCTAACATTTACTTTTCCAGGTTTATTTCATAGAGCCATTGGTCACAGTGGAGTTTCAATAATTTCAAACACGCTTGTTAAAAATCCTCTTATTATTGCAAACTATATTG
>JABASD010004526.1:0-15236 GCA_019776165.1 Pogonognathellus flavescens
GTTTTTTGGAAATTTTCAAAAATATCTAGTGTAAGTTCAGATATTCTGGGGGGTGCACGTGCACCCTGTGCACCCCCCCTGGCTACGCCCTTGTCCGCAACGATGGACGAGTGAGTGACAATCATTCAGATTTGAGTGATTGGGTTGCAATTGGTTCAAGCGGAAACAGAAAGTTTATGCACCTTTGAGAGTCAAAACTAAAGTGAGTTTTGCAGTTGGGCTTTCACTCCACTTCGACTGCAACAGCGGAAATTTCTCTTAGAACAACAAATAATTCATATGCAAGCAGTGTCATTAATGAAATTACGAAATAATGTCGAGAAGATGATGAAGCATGTTTCTGCCCACGTATTAGATGAATATTTAAACCCAGAAAATTTTAACATCTAAGTTAGTTTTACGATACGAGCGCATTGTTCTTTCTTCAATAGTCAATTTAACTGTCTTTACAATACACTCTGAAAATTTTAATCATGAAATCTATTTTGGTAAGCGAGATTCATAATTTTTCATAAAACTATTATACCTATACATAACATACGTATATTTTATGGAAAAGGATTACAATTTAATTGCACATTAAAAATAAAAGTAACTTTAGGACAGCTATTTTGAATTTCTTTTTTGTACGGCTCCATGAAATGTATTTCACGTTTCTAATTGCTAACTAAATTAAAATAAGTATCGCTGGTTTTGATTCCAAACTGATTCTATAGGCAATGGTAAGGAGATAATTTAAATCATAAAAAAATAATTTTGCAAATATTTTCAGATTGTGTTGTTGTTTGCGGCGGCTGCATTTGGAGGAGTGCGAGAGCCTAGTACAGCGGATGTACAAGAAGCGTTGAGACTTTGGCAGCAGTACTGCAACAGTGGAAGCACCGAAGGACAAGAAGGATCTGCTTACATTTTCTGTAAAATCGGGAAGAAAACGATAGAAGGAGATGAGAATTCTTACGAGATTAATGTAACTCCTGCACCCGAAGCTCCGAAACAAATAATTTTCGTTCAGGCTCCGCCATACGTGTATAAACACAAGTTGCTCATTCGGGGAGGTTCGTCTCAACCTCAACAAACGAAGATTTATGTTGTGCCATCAAAGGCAGAGCACAGTTATTCCTATGAGGATGACAGAGAGGTCCGTAAAGCGGGTGATAAGCCAACTTTATATTTTTTGAATGATACTCCCGGAGCTGGAGGAGCAGATTCATTCAGAACGGAAGATTCAGGACATTCAGGATCAAATTCACCACAGATCCAACCAGTTGGCTCAGGGAGTGTCGCCGATGGTGGTTATCCTTACAGACAACCACAAGGGGATAAACTTGCTTATACTGTTGCCACTAAAAATCCTTTACGTGTACGTGGAGGGTATTAATTAAAAATAATTTACATATTGATATTTAATAAGATTGATATTTTTGTAACCTCAAGCAGTAATGCTATTTATAACACTAAATACAAAATACCCCTCTCATATTGTAAAAGACAGTATGCTGTTCTGAATTTTGTTTAATTCTGTAAAATTGGATGTAGTACTGTATATTTTTTGACACAAACAATTCCCGATTTACTAGATATTCGTAACACCTAAAAATAATAACTCCGGTTTTCAGTTCTGAATAAAATTCATTCACGTTTGTATTAACTTCAAATAAATCATCTAATAATTCAATGCAGTTTTTAAATCATGAAAAGGTTTTACTCATATTTATATTAAGTACGTTATAATTATATGAAGTATGTCAACAGATTAAAATTCAACTAATTCATCGTCTTCGTAAAAATCCTTTTTTCGTAAGAAGTCCTTTAATTCCTGTTCGTGATTGTTCATATTATTTTCGTCTCCATTGCTCAGATTTCTATTTCCCAATTGCTCAGTTTCTCCATTGTAGTTAGTATTGCGATGTGCAGAAGACAATTTGTTTTCTTTTTCAATAAACCCTGAGTCCAGTTGATCTTCGTCGTATTCTGTGTTGATTGTTGCGGTGTCTGAGCTATCAAGCTGCTTTTTATTGGCCGAAGCCTTTTTCTTTGTTTTCTTTACGTAAGGAGCATCTTGCGCTTGCTTGTAATAGTCAAGAAACGGTTGAAGAGTCTCCGGCATTTGAATAGATTTCAAGAAACTCTTCCGACCTCGTATCACTTTGTCCACATTCAATTTGTTTTTTAACGCCAACTCCAAAGCTCTGAACAAAAATATTTGTGACAGAATTTAAAAAAAAAATCTTTTTTAACCAGAAAATTCATTCTTTTTATATTTGTGAAAAGTATTTTGTCTTACCTGTTCCATTGATGGCAATTAGCGTTTAATTCAATTGCAGTTACTGTTTTCCCATTCTGAATGAGAATGGATTCTGCTTCACGAACACCTCCGGATAGTAGTGCCAGCATCGCCGTTCTCATCGCTTCGTCATCTTTGATTTCCTAAAAACAGTTATTGTTTTATTGCCCTCTTTACATTCAATACTAATTTAACCAGCATTTATAAAAATTTTAGTGGTAATGATTTCTTTTTAGAAATCCATTTTATTAGATATACTTTAATTTCTTGCACGAAGATGACTTTGTCGTAATGACCGATTTCAGCATAGGCGATCTCCGCAAGGTCAAGATCTTGCTTCCAAGCAGCCAATCCGGCAGTTACTCCCCACAGCAGCTTATTCTAAAAGCAATAAAAACAATAATTGCATATAATTAAATTCTGATAAGATAGAAACATATTAAATTAAATTACTGAAATTACATTATTAGCGCTTACATTTACATATCGACAGATTCTTCTGGCTTCAACGAACTTTCCTTGAACAGTGTGGATGAAAACGTGAGATACAAAAGGAGAAGCAGAACCAACAATTAATACTCCGTCAGGTCGTCTAATGGAAATTCTGTTCGATTCGTATTTAAGAATTTCCGGAGAATGACCTAATTCACTGAATTGAAAAAGATAATTATTCTTATGTATCGAATTAATTGAATATTTGAAACTCACAACCAAAGAATTTTACGAGATGGTGGAAAATGGTTTGTACCCTAAATCTTTATCTTCCCATGTAAAGTCCAGAAGAGTCTGATCGACATAAATGATTCTTGGAAAATAATAAATTCTCAATTTCCCTTCTCGGATAGCTGACAAAAGAGGAGTCTCTGTTTGCCATGCGACTGTGTCCACCATTGTACATAATTTTCGAGGAACTTCTTGAATACCAAATTTTTTCACAAGACCAATGTACAGATCTCTATTCTTGTCTACAATTGCCAGCAGACGCTAAAATTTTATCATACACATTTTAATACAGTAAATTGCGAAATGAACAAATTAGATTTACGGGACCGATAATCATGAGAGTTATTTTTACTTCTGTTATTCCCGGAAAGTCGTTATGCCCGATGGATATTTGTTTCGCTTCACTTCGTAATTTTATTTCTGGCAGATTTTTCCCATTTGAAGGATCGAACAGACGAATGAGCTTGGAATCCGTTTGGTCGATGAATGCGACGACATCGGTTGTCATTGTCCCAGTCGAAGAGTTAACCATATCCGGTCTCATGCCTGGCCACTTTAAACTGGCAACTTGTCGTCCTTCGTAGCTCCACACAGTTATTAGAAATCCACCGCAAAGAATAAAATGATTTTTTGACTGCAGAATCAAACTAACAGAATTATTTTCACGCAATTCGCATATCGCCGGAGTATTCAAGTTGCTGGTGTTGTAAATGTGGATTTGAGACGGAGTCATACACAACAAATATCCGTCACTCATTGATATCTGCGGAAATCAAATTCAGTTTTGTAAGAAACAAAAAAACGAAAAATCTAAATGATAATTAAAATTGAATGAGATGGTTTATAGGTACCTTAATTATTCTATCACGGAAATCTAACTTGTCACGTGTGTTTGCTGTGAATTCGGATACTGTGACCGTTTGTTGACTTGTCAGAGTGGCTTCGACGGTTCTCCATGTCACAGAGCGCTCTACAACGCTAGCCAAAAATATGTGTCCACTTGCCCCAGCTCCAGCGAATTGTGTTCCATCGCTACTCCACTGCATGGAGTAAATGCTTCCAACTGCAGGTTTCTCCAGACAATGAGACCACTGAAAAATCATATTCATTTATTCTCACATTTTAATTAGGTATTGAAAGAGAATAATAATTTTAGCATATTTGATAAAGAGAAGAATAAATAGCAAGAACTTACACCGAAACGATCGCAGAGCCTAAGAGCATTAAAACTTCCAACCGAAAACAAATCCCCAGCCGGAGCCCATGCAATTGAACAAATGGGATGAGCATGTCGCCCACTGGAAAATACAGCCCGTCCGTAGGAATCCCAAACTTTGTATCGACAATCTTCTCCTCCAGAGACAATCAAGGCGGAATGAAGACTCCAAGCCACAGCTAGAATAACGCTGTCATGACCTTTCCACTGAATCGGCTTCTGCGACGAGGATTTCGGCTTTATAATTAAAAATTGTCCATTAGAGTGAACCACGGACTGATTGTCCGGACCCCAAGCACTGCAGTAAACTGAAATTAAAAGTAATGTCCAGTAATTAAATATTTGGTTTGAAGAATGTAATATAATTTGTTAAGTATTAGTGGGATTGAGTTTGCGTGAAATAATTATCTTGAAATAGAATGTTACACTTACCAGGTGATGGACATTGTGCAAGCGTTGCCCGATTCATTCCAGCTCTGGACCAAACGCGAACGCATCCATCTTCTCCTGAAGTCAGGATCTCAGATCCGTCCATATTCCAACTTCCACTTAATATGGCTCCTGTAGGAAAGAAAAAAGTCACCTTTAAGGAAATAATACCCGGTTGAGATTGGTATAGTAAATTGCAACGACTTATGAATGAGGAGGGGATTGTGCATGAAGAAAGAATTAATTTTAACCTTTGTGAGCTTGAACTGATTTTTCTATTCGTCCTCCCCGTCCCAACAAGTGGAAGTGTCCATCAGCAGAAGTAATGAGAAGAAGTTCTGTGCTTTTTCTTGCACCCCCTGTGGAAGTAGCACTGCTTTTGGGTGGCCACTGCATTCCTGTGGGGTAAACCTCTTCCGGAAGGTCAATCACCTTAGATGTTTCATTGTTCAGTAAATTCCACATGGAAAGCTTGTGGTCGTCCCTATAATTCAGTTTTAAATACATTCAGAGTAATCATTATTTCTGGAGTGCCTTTGGAAATTATTATTTAAATACAGACAAAAATATTTAACACATGCCCGCAGGAGAAGACATTGTCGACATTGCTCCAAGCTACGCTGGTGGCAGAATCTGCATGGGTCGGTTTGTCCGATTGTGTAATTTTCAGTTTCATTGCTTATTCCCGAATTGTGTCAACACACAGGTACCCAAGTATTACGCATACACTCTTAACTATACTATATGCTACCAGATCAGTACAGAAGTAACTAATCTCAAACAGCCAAAGGGATACAACTCTTTTAAGCCCTTAATTCTAATGAAATATAAGAATCTGCGCAAAAAGACTAAAATATTCCACAAAAATAAAAATCCTTATTAATATTTTCATTTAAATCTTCGGATTTACTCCTTTCCTCAATAGTTTTAACTTCACTAACATTGCCTGTGCCTTGTAATGCAGTTGAAAGGATTATGAAACGTAGGATACACTTGATGCTTGAAAAATAAGTATTTATTAACAGAAGCACAACAAACCTTTCTCCTAGGAAACCCGAAACCACCCGGCCAACACCAAACGGAGCTTATAGCTCTCCGAGTCCGACTATATGCTTATTCCAAGCACATGAGTAGTGCACTTGCAACGGAACATGTGTTGTAATAAGCTTACACTTAAGTAAGCTAACTATATTTTATGCCTCCATTCTATTTACATAGTAAGAATAGTAACACGTATAATAAAATGATTTGGTTTGGTATAAATTCGTCTCACCATTCACGATTGCACGCAATAATATCAGACTGTGTGCATGCATGCTTCAGTGAGTTTATACATACTTGTAATTTTTATTTAATTTTATTAACACTGTGTTTTGAAATCTATCGGCTAAAATTACTGAACATGTACTTCTACTGACATGTCATTGCTATAATATATATAGGTATACCATAAGCACAGTACTTATACCTAACAAAACCAGTGTTCATGTAAATATTTGTCTCTATTAAAAAATGCATGTGGGTAATGGGTAGTTTAATTTAGAGAATGTCAGTTTACGGTAGTACGGTCATAATATTTTTTTAAACTGTATTGCAAAAGAACAAAATGTCTAAGCTGTTAAATGCACATAAAATGAAAAATTTCAATTGCACTAGTAACCAATGTATAAGCAAAGGAATATTACAAATTGTATACAAATGGACATACAAATTGCAATGTGCATAAAATGAAAAATTTCCATCACACAGGGTAAGGAACATGAAAACCAAGAAAATATTACAAGGTGGACACACAAATTGCAAATCGTCATGTAGTTAGTACGTACTATGTCATGTGTAAAGCAAAAAATATTGTAAAGAAAAGATTTATCACATACGTCACAAACCTACAGGTTTTGCCAAATATGATCATTTTGTTTGCATTGTGAATGTTTTTAATGTAATTGTTCTTAAAAAGTGACTCTATTTAGCTGAGAATTAATTACTTGACGCTATTGCAATTACTGTCACTGCCAACAATTACAACTATTTTGTAATCAGAGGTTGCAGCTAAACAAACCAATTTTTTAAACTGAATCAATTTTCGAGTGCAGTTCTTACACTAGTGCATTAAACACAACATAATACATTGTAGTAAATAAAGCAATAATCTGTACTGTATCACATGATTGAACAGTTTTAGTAGATTCCATAATATATAAAAGCCATTTACGTGTTTGTACTGTGCACACTACCGACAAGATGCAGATTATTGATTTATTCTTTTTTGTCAAAATTATTGTTCTAGTTTTTGAAGTTTTTACACATTGCTGATGATTAATTATGAGTGTGTGGCAATAGCGTTAGGTTGACAGATGGCACCGTTTTGTGTTAATGAGTCTTATAGTTGTTCTTGTTCTGTCTGATACAAATCAAACGTTTTATTTTCAAATGTATTTAATAGATGCTAATGAAGGTGATATAAATGCAAACAGTGCACTTTGAGAGTGAGTCTTTTGTTGTGTATATATAAATTACAGAATAGATGGTTTGAGATTGTGACTAAGCACTGAAAAATGATTTGCAGCAAAAATTAATGCAAACAATGACGTGTTAAATTCCGACTGTTGAAAAGTCAGTCTATAAGAAGAGTTATGGAGCGTGAAACAATATTATTGACATTAATTCATATTTTAAGACACTTGTTTGTACCTATTGGTTTCCTTTTTATGGGCATTGTAAAGTAAAGGCAGGGCTACCATATTTATATGCAATAGTATGGCAGAGACTTTTTAGTTCTGAGTAAATAAAAACGATTTAAGGGAGGTTATTGTTAAAAATAATTTTTACACGCATTACAAAAACAATTTCTTAAATTGCATGATTGCCATTAAGTTGAACTGCTGTGTGTGTCAACGTACACACAATCTTGTTACAAATTACGGCAAGGTTAAGTTATATTTTTTGCATGCAGGAGACATCAAGCATCTTTGCATTGAGTGCATTTGTTTAGTCGTGCATTAAGGTGTAAGATCCGCATTTCATTAATAAATGACTTTATTAAAAGGTATTTTAATACAAATGTACACAACAAATATTCTATGTATTTGAACAAGTGATTCTAAATATTGTTACCGTTTTAGCTCATATGTTTGCAAACTTTGTTAAGTTTACTGAATCATACTGCTGAAATACAAATAGACGAAGAATAATTGCATTTTTTGAAAGTTTTCAAGTTTTTTACAGTAGAGATTTTTGAGTATTGTTGAGCGAGGTTTTAGATATTTGACTACGGATGTAAGAAAAGTTGCAAAGAGTGGCAATGTGGGATGAGGATGTTGTACTGCAACCAGAGCTTAACTGACTCCTAACTAACACCAATTCCCTCCCTCACAGACACACACTCATTCACACCATTCCCGTCTTGTGTGCCACAATTATCCACACTTGCTCATGTCTCATTCACCTTGGCACGGCATCTTCATTCTGCTACAATTTCTTAACTCTGCATGCATGTACTTCTTCACAATGTATGAATTGGGAAGAATATATCAATAAATATTCTGTAAAATCTTTGCTTTTGTTATTATAAATATTTATACCTTATTTCTAACAGATATGGCTGTATTAATTTTGCATATATAAATAGCAAAATTGCAAATACCAATTAAGATTTTCACTTCCTAGAGATGGATTATATTATACGCTTAAGTATATAAGTAAGATGTACACTCTGCCTTTTATTGCATTGGTAATGGTATAGTATATGCACATGCACTGTAAAGTCAATATTAACTTTAGTGCTTTTAAACTTAAATGTAAATTCAAGACTTGTAGAACGATCTCTTGTGTATTTATTTGGTGTAGTTGAGCTATTGATTCTTAACTTATAAATGCAAATAGAAGAACATACAATCAAATGAGACAGAAGTATACAACAAATGAGAAACACATCTGAAGGGCTCTTAAGGACGCTTTCACTATTTTTGTAGTAATGTTAGCCATATTAAGTAAATAGGCAAATGTACATTAAACATTACGCCACATTAATAAACAAGAATGTCCTTTTGGAAATGTACACTTCAATCTAATCCTTTCCTCACAGACAAACCTGTATATTTAAGAATCATTTTTCATTATACCATCACTAAATCGATAAGTTAATATCTGAATGCAACAGGGATGCTCTCTCTATGTATGTCAAGTGTCATAATATTATAATATTTAAATTTTGTGAGCGTAATGTTTAATGAACTTTAAGTGATTGATTAATAATAGAATACGTCACACAGACAAAAAAGGTTTAAAAGCAACCGAATTCGTTAACCAAGTCACACATTTGTCACAGCGGTTCACACCAGCATTGGAAGAGCACCTAGAACCATTGCAAGAACAAGCATTATAATTTTTTTATCATGAAAAATATTTCGGTGAGTCGGGGTTTAAAGAAAACCTAACTAAAATAGAAAAGATTAACTACAATTGTATAAAGATAAAGGAAAGAAAACATTTTCATATCTCTATTTATTTTATTTTTATTGTAAAGGCTTTAGTAAGTGTCTTGGCACTTGCTGCTACAATTGCTGTTGTTTCTGGAGGAGTTCTGGAAGCTGGCCCTGAGATTCAGGAGGAAGCCCGTCGTTTATGGCGCACATACTGTGAAGGTGGCAGAGGGGAAGGAAACTCTGATCCTCGTACAACTGTTTACTGCAAAATCGGAACCAAAGCCCGAGATGAAGACAGTCAATACGAAATAAATGTCACTCCATCCCCGACTGGTCCAAAGCAAGTTGTTTTTGTCCAGGCTCCTCCAGTCAACTTTAAACATCGCATTTATTTGCGAGGAGGAGCTGCAGGTGCTCAAGAAACAAAAATATTTGTCGCTCCAGGAAAACAGACTCACACTTATG
Source organism: Pogonognathellus flavescens (assembly GCA_019776165.1). Lineage (NCBI taxonomy): Eukaryota > Metazoa > Arthropoda > Collembola > Entomobryomorpha > Tomoceridae > Pogonognathellus > Pogonognathellus flavescens. Next base: position 9,542 of record JABASD010004526.1, read on the forward strand.
TCCATGAAGATCGCAGAGAAGGAACAAATTCAGGTGCTAAACCAAAACTGTATTTCTTGCCATCAAATGTTTTGGGAGGAGGAGGAGGCAGTGGTGGTAGCAGCGGAGGAAACCAGGGAAGTGGAGGATTTGGAGGATTTGGAGGTAGAGACTCTCCTTCAAGTTCCTACGGAGAACCACAAATTATTGCTGTTGGAGGAAGAGACAATGCCCAGGGTGGTGGTGGCAGGAGTCTTTTACCCGGACCAGGACCCACTTATTTACCACCAAGAAACCAACAATATTTCGCTCCACAAGAACAATTTAGAGGATAAATGTTCATTCTATGACTCTTACCGGATGTACAGAAATAAATAAACCTGAGAATTGTGCCATGAATAAAAAAGAACTTTTAATTTCTAAAATATTTTAAAGAGAAAAAAAATTCCAAAACTTGCCACATTTATTTCCCATTTTAGAATTTCATCGTAGCTTTGAAAATCATGTTTTATATGCAATGTACAGATCATACATACCCAGCAGAGTCAGCATTTAAACAAAATTAATTCGCAGCTGATTTAAAAATGTATTTTGATTTATTTGGGTTTTAGTGGATTAGGAAATGTATGTAGATGTAGAGCTGTGGGTTTATGATTTGTATTGCTTGGGTATTTGCACGGAATATTTAGGGCATGCCCGTTGTGCGATTCTTGTGTACGGAGCTGTGGGATATTGTGATTGTGCAGAAGCTGACGGTAGTGCTAAACGCTAAGGAAGACTACAGAGCTCTCCGTGGGAATTGGGAAATGCCTGGATCTAGCAAAGAATGGCATCCATGGGTAGATAATGAAAGGAGACGGTAGCGTTCTCAAAGCTTCCTCACCACAAACACTCAATCCCTCAATAACACTTCCAAAGCAAAAGCTCATTCACTAACTCCTCTGTCTATAACATTACTCCATGTATATTCAGTTCATTTCTATCTGCAATTATAACTAGAAAAAATGTTTTGCATGTGCAATAATTACAAAAGTTTTATGCAAAGTGCACCAGGATGGACATACATGCGTTTGAACAAACAGCAACAGGATTGTAGATGGATATCCATCACGCCTTAATTTCCTTGTCTTCCGATTTGTTTGCTTTTACGAGGCAGAGGATGATTTTGTGTGCAATGCGCATAGGCTTATATTGTCATAATTTTTACAATGAAAATGTTGTCAATGTATATAAGCTTGACATATTGCGTGTTTACTTGTGATGAATTTATCTTGTATAGAATCTGCTGAGCATAGTACAGATATAAAATTCGCTTTGAGTCTCCTTGTAATGTCTGCAGAGTAGTTTGAGAAAATTTGTTTCTCTCGCTCGATCTTCTTGTTGCTGTCAATTAAATTACACACTCGTGTCACGTACGAGCGACAGAACATATAAAATGTGTAATAGCAAGTAGCGTATACTAGAAGCGTCCATTATATGATTACTGTAATAAAAGAATATTTTATAGTCACGTATTTATTGGCAGAGGTAGTAGTAATAGTAGTAGTTGTATGTAGTAGTAGTAGGATTAATAATGAATTCATCATTACTATTACTTACTTACATTACAAGTGTGTGTGTGTGAATTAGTATCTCATCTGCATGCACAAGCGCTGTGTAATAATGATTGGCCGTCTCAGCTTGGCTGCCTTGTACTTACAAAGGCTAACAAGAAATATCTCCAAATTTATTTCTTTTTCTCAGACTTATCGATATTAGATCCTGCCATAAAATCTGCAAATAATTAAGAAGCTTGGACTAGACTTGAAGTTGCTTTGATATAAACATTAAAGAAGGTGTGAGGAAATATTGATATTATAATGGGATGTATGATAGACTATTAAAGGCACACGGTGCATGTTTTTATTGCTAAATATTGTAAATCATACTTTGAACATTTTCTACTTTTTTATTTTTATTTTCATGTGATGACGGCAGTTATATAACCACAGGCAATTCCAAAGGTTACGGGTATGACTAACAAGATTTTATATTTTTCTTCACTTCTGTGTAAAGGTAACCTGCAATACCATGTGGTACAATAAGAAAAGTCTGCATTAAATACGTTATATCATCGATATTTAAAATTACCATACCTAAATCCATAATAATTTTTACATTCAGAGTCGTTTACATAATTTGGTGCCTTGACTTTTACAGCTTTAAAAGTTATAAGACATACAGATTCTGATACATAAAGTGAGACTTTCCATAAAATTTTTTAAATTCCCAAAAAACTCAACAATAGTTGACTGATTTCTTGTCACGTCAGGAAAACTGTTTCCGAAAACGTGCTGAAAAATATCATTTGGATCGCAAAGAAAAATTCTAGTAATAATAAAACACCTTCAATATGTATGTACAAAGCTCCATGCATAATGGAAAGCGAATTTTTCCAACGAAAGCATTACATGTAAATAAAATTAAGCCTTTCTTTTTGTTAAAAGGAAACAAATACATTTCATTTTATTTGCTCATAGTATTGTGAACGTCTTAGTTCGTAGTCTGTTGTACAACCGTTTACGTGAAAAGTAGGGCATATTATTGTGTAGATTATATAATTCTTTGACAATATCATTTTATTTATTTAGGGTAAATTTCATCTTCTCAACAGCAAATAAATTCATGGAGGATTACGTATTTGTTTTCGACCGTACTGAGGAAGAATAGAATTTAAAAGAGCATTTTCAACATAAAATATTAGTAATTGCAAAGCATGATTGCATATTATAAGAATTTCCACAGGACTGTTAATAAAGTAATGTTACTGTCAGATCATAACTTGAAAGTAATCATTTATATTTAAGGTAAAACCTAAAATCCTTGATTTAGACTGTAAATCTTTGGATTACAACTTTACAACTACAACTAATTTACTACTTCATTCTTAGTGGCTTAACCGCAATACGTACATCAAAGTCAATAAATTGTTGTCACTTGGAAATACATAACTGTCTGGTAGTTGGGATACAAAGTTGGAGGTACTAAATCTGCAATGTGACACCTGAGTACTAATGTAACGACTGAATGAAAAAGAATATAAGAAAAAGCATCACAGTTTTTTCCTTGAATAGAGTCAACATTTTTACTTCGCCAGCCAATATGTTCATATGTCAAAAATTCAAGGCAGATGGGGAGCAAGCATATGAGGTTAAAGTTGCAATTACCCTTTGATATCATAACATGACATGCATTGCTTTTTCCAAGCACACAAACTCAAATCAGCACAAATACAAACAAAAAGGCTGTGCAACACAAGTATAACTCTTTACACAGAAAGGTAAACACATTTTCAGTATTTTTATTACTTAAATGTTTTATGCACAGAAACTCAGCAACTAAGAAAAGTCAGATGCGATCATAGCTTAAAACTTCTCATATTCTTCAATTACTGGCAGTAATTTACTGCACAAAAATAAATGCTCACTATATGTATAGAATATATAATATAAATATATCTATTATATTCTATAGTGTCTATAGGTAATTTGTTGATATTTAGTTAGTGAAGTAGCCCTGATTATATTTTGCTAAGCAGATTCTTATTAGAAACTGGAAAATGAATTCGTGTGGTCGTCATAAAATGTTGTGTCGCGTTTTGCTTTGTTTTTTCTATGGTTTACCTTTGAAAAGATTTTATTGGCAATTTGCAACACTCTTTGTAGTCGTAGACAAATCCAGAAGGCTATTCTGAAAATGATTGCTTATAATATTCTGAATGCCATTGTTATTTGCGTCTGTGTCTGTCAGACTCAAGAGCAAAGTAACTCCTCATCGCTTCTGCAGACGTTGTGGTGGAAAAAATGCATTTTCTTAAATGCAAACGTTTACAGTAGCACACGTATTTAGAGTCTTGTCATTTTACATTTGCTAATAGTTTTTTCAAACAAAACGAGGGCAATTTTCTAATTGGTAGTTTCTTTCCACGCACATGCACAAACTATTAAGATGAATATATACGTAGTATTGCAGGACAAATTGATCATGAATCCCATAACAGAATATTTTAGTTTTTCATATGAAACGCAATTAGCGGTGTACATGAAAAGAGGCACGTCTTCAACTACAATGTCAATTCTAACCCTCTTTAAGAAGAAGTTTGCAATTGCAAGTATTTAGTTCATTGCTGTTGAAATATCTATACAACAAAACAAGTATAAAGAAAAACAAATAATAGGTTTACCGTTTACCCGTTTGTTAATAAAATCTATAGTGATATGAAAAATCTGTAGAGTACCTAAGTGTTGGTGGTGGCAATGTGATGAAAACTTGTAAGTGTATGAATTTGGCTTATGTAAAAAATGATACAGGAATTCCTTGCTATTTAATTAAGTATAATTTACATTGCCTCACCACTAGTATTACACCTTGTAGAGACGGTTGCATTTAATTAGTAATTCTCAGACGAAAACCACATTTCATTTTCATCGCAATTATTTCTCTATAAGAATTGCAACTTCCAATATTCTTTCCAACTATAATTCATATTATGGAGATATCATTATGAGAAATAGGTATAGGTATAGCCAGTATTGTAGTATAAACATATAAGATGTACACGATTGATACGTAACATTGCCTGCAAACATATAATCACACTCCTCGTATGTAAATTGAACTGGTTGTTACACTTTTACACTTGTTATGGTTAATTGGATAAAACATTCGTGGGGACCATGTAAGTTTCACGTGTATATGGTTTGTGCATGTTGCATGTTTGGTGGCAGTATGATTCGTGCATTATTTCTGTAGTGACAGTGTCAAAATTTATGTCATTCGTCGAGACAGAAACACAACACAGAGAAGTGGGGAATTACAAGAGCAGTAAATAATATCATGCGTGAGCGCTCTGTCATTTGCATTGTTTACACTGCAGGATTCCTATAAATTAAATTGGTGCATTGGGCTATATCTAAGCACAGTAGTAGCAGGTGGTAAATTATTTTGACTCTCTGTCAATTTAATGATATGCACTAGAAATGTCATTTTAGTAAGGTGTCTGATTTATGTCCATTCATCCCAGTTATATTTTATAAACCAAGATACAGGTTTTGTATCATTCTTTGTGTCTCGTATGAATCTTATATGAAAAGAAGGTTTAGGCTTTATACAATGGGCATAGATAATCTGTAGGTATTGCGTATTTCACAGCTAACTATGACATTTGTGAACTTTGGACATTTTGGAGTTATTTATAGGAATAGGCCGGCTGATGCCTGTCAATCGGTATAAACTTTTAATAAATAGCACACGTGGATAATACATCATACTGCTTGTTTGACTCAGACTGAAGCGTTATAATATATTATCGCATATTCCTTTGGTATATCACTATAGCGTGGTATACGTATGCAGTTTTCTGCATTTCTTGTTGGGCCAGTTAATTGTTAATAATGTTCTTTCATTGTATAATGCTTTATGCATCTCCTCAATGTCATATATGTACGTGTACATTATCGAAAATGAAATTTCTTTGCTATAGATCGATTTATTGACAACCCAGTTTTTGTGAATAGACTAAAAAGGCAATCACCCATTATTAAGTAGCGTAAGCTACTTCATGTAAGCTACTTCATAAGGATGGTGTGGACGTCTGTCTGTCCGTCTGTCCGTCTGTCCGTGACCTCAATAATTCATAAATAGATGAACACAATTGGTTCAAATTATATATGTATAT
>JABASD010004527.1:0-15233 GCA_019776165.1 Pogonognathellus flavescens
GTCATTTTTCTTGAATAAATCTTGACGTTTAGCTAACACTTTATTCCTGTCAGTTTGGTAGGTAAACTGCACTCGGATCGGCCTGTTGTTTCCTTCCTTGAATTTTGAAATTCGGAACGCTGTGTCGATAAAAATGTCTTCTAGTTCAAGTCCTTCAGCAAGTAGTTCTTCAACTTTAGTTTTAGTTACGTCTTCTTTTTCGGATTCGTCATCTTTTAAGCCAAAGATAATTAAATTCTTACTCCTCATTTCAATTGCGAGTAGTTCGTTCTCCGACTCCAAACGGTGAACTTTCGTTTTGAGTGTGGTTACTTCATTTCTTAGTAATTTGTTTTCAGTCTGCAGGAATTGAATATTTTCTGTATTTTTCTCGATAGTGTTTATCGACCCCTTCATCTCGGCTAGTTGCTTGATGATGATGTCGAACTGGGCATCTTTAGAGGTTGGTTGGTCATCAGAATCACTACCAGAATTTTTCCTCTTTTTCCCATGACGAGTTGCATTAGGAATAGTCTTTGGTGGCATTATTTTCCTAGGTGCAAACCAAGGGGATGCTTTAATGAGTTAGGGTTTAAATAGGTAAGGCCGGTGTAAATAATATAACAATGTGTGTGTGATTGACTTAACTGATGGCGAGCCCGGCCAAAGCGGATTCGTTGTTATGCCTTTAGCTGTACAAAATTTTGCTTTGACGAGGCAGTTCTATAACACTTCACTAATAGCAAGTTTTTGGTAGAATTGTGTACTTTAGAATTTTAGCTATCTTTTACATACAATTAGATTAGTAAATGAAGTGGTTATAAGTAGTAAAATAATATAATTAATAATTATTTTCACTTGAGTTAATATATTAATATATTTCACCTCACTTAAAAAAACAGAATGTAGGACAAGGAATAAAATTAAATGTGAATGACATATTCAAAAGATTTATATAATTTCAATTCTAAAGTGAAAACATTGTTCTTATCGATCTGAATCTATCTGATTCTACACAGGTGATTTATCATGTTGATTGAGTAAAGTAAGCCAAAATAGAAAGGGATTATTAAAGTGTACATTTTGGGAATTTTTAAATCTACAGTACCAAGAAAAAGCAGATTCGGTTAGTTTTTGACCATTCTGAATTGGATGAGACCTCGTATCAAGTAACGACTTATTTCATCACCACGTACACAATAACAGCAACTAAAGCGGCAACACCGTTAGGCATTGTCGGCCCTCCTATTAGCACCAAACGTAGGACTTGCCATTATTAACTAATCCGAAAATTCCAGCCAAAATGACACACGTGGCTGCTTTTCAAATTCCAGCAACCCACAGTCCATTCATAAAAGTGTGAAGATAGCCGTATGTATCATAAATGTCCGTAATTAACAACGTACATTTATGACACATTCGGCTGTCTTCACACTTTTATGAACGGACTGTGGGTTGCTGGAATATGTAAAGCAGCCAGAGTACACCACGTGCGTCATTTTCTCGGATTAGTTATCAACGGCAAGTCCTACGTTTGATTAGCACTGATCCTAATTCTAAGGATTTACCAGTTAATCTGAAGGGTACCATTGAAACTGTGTAAAATCTTACCCAATTTACTGAAATCCAAAATTTATAATAATAACATTGTAGTGAACTACTAAATATGTATGTAAGTTTTCATTATTTGTTGAAATAAGTAGCAAATACAAACATAGCTGCGTGTGCTTGTAAATATTTTTAACTTTTATTTCACTTTGTTTTAGGTCAAAAATTTTACATCTAAGGCTAACCAAGAGTTGCAACTTTGTAGTATTGCTAACGGTGTTGTTAATAAAGTAAATGGAGTTTTGTAAATAGTAAAATATAGTATAAATTTCCCAATTGTAAACTTTAGTTTAATATATTAATTTAAAATTTGTATTTTTACAATTAAACATTTCATTTTAATACATTTCATCCACCATGATTAAAAATTTGTAAAATTCAATATCTACTCAAATTGTAATAAACTGTACATTTTTCCCTCATTAAATTATTTCACATTTAATTATAGGTACACCATAACTGAAATTATTATTAATATAATTTTCAAAAATCGACTCACAGATAATTGTAGTAGAAATTCATCACATCATTGTAAGTCAGTTTAATATTACTTTATAATTATAAACCTTTTAGTTGCAATACTAAGTGAATAGTGGCTATCGCATTTATACATATATGATATATCACTATGAATATGTCGTTACATTAAAATAAGTCCGTCTATTTTCCCGAATACCGAGGGCTTTAAGTGCGGGCTTTAAGTGTGTCACAAAATTATTCTCCTACACTTATACCTTTAACTTTATAGTCCAATGCCAATAAGACGTGTCCGAATTACAATGGTCGGCTCATTTCATGAAACTAACTTCTTTGCTATTGATTTTGTTCGCAACACTTCTGTAGACGACGGATACTCCCTCGTTGCCAGCAACCATAACTACAATACCAAACAATATTCTTTTTAAGTTTGCCATTTGCAAAGAATTTAGAAACAAGGCTTAGAATTTCAATACTCAGCTCTTTTGTATTACCATTCAAATTTGCAAGTGCAATTCAATATTCGGTTGAAACTAATTATTTAATGCAGTTATTTTATAGTTGAAAATTGATCATCGGTAATTGTGTTTATGCAACGCAAACGAGTTAAACAAACTGGAATAAAAGTAACAAACTTCACAATTTTGTCTTCTAGAAAAATGTTGAGGCTCCATTTATTTTCACTATTTGTTTTTGTGGGACTTCATCAGAACGTCTGCACATTATCGCTTGCCCCACTTAATCTGGATTATTTCCAAAATTGTGATTTTCATTTTACAACGAGTGAAAATGTTGACTTAGTTGACCCTTTCATTCAAATAAATCAGTATGTTCAAGCGCGAACAGTTTATAACGCTTCTGAAAAAGTCAGACTGCAAAAGAAGGAAAATGTTAACCCTTCAATGTTGAGCAAGGAAGTTTGTGATGTTAATTTTATTTTTCCAATAAAGGCAAACAAAGTATACGAGCTAATGTACAGTTTCAGAGCGATGAGAGAGCACAGTTACTTCATCATTGTGTTTAACTTTGATTCTCTTTCTTATTTTGTACTAAAGACCGTGTCACATTTCACAAAGCATTTTGATGCCAGAATTGTTCATTTATTTGTTGATCAACATCGGGTAAGAAAACTGCTCATCAGAGCAGCCTATGGGGAAGAAATGATTCAAGTAACAGAGAAAAATAAAAATGCATCTCAGTGGGATATTGTAAGTCAACAAAAGGGGATTAACAGCAAGAAACTAAAAAATTATGTTCATTTTCGCAGTTTGTACTACGTGCGAGAAGAATGCAGTCCATCATGGAATAAAAATTACCAAGCCAATCTTGGGATGGTTTGCTGGTATCAACAGATGCTGTTTGAAATCCTGTCAGAGCGTCATAATATATCTTTTGTGTACACCACACATTACAACCATGATTCTGTGACGTTCCCAAAGACGAGTGTAAACCAATATAATATAAATGCCAAATTGGTTTTGAGTCACTATGACTCAATCCATATTTTTTATTGTGTGAAAAAACATTCCGTTTCATGGCATTATTCAAATTGGCTTGACAATTATGACACAACTTCTTGGATTTTGATTGGTTGTTCGTATGTCGTCATTACTTTTTACGCGTATTTGTACATCTGTAGCGTTAAGAAAGTGAAACAACGAAAGCACTCATTCTCCTGGTTTACTGCAATTGCGCTTGTGTTTCGACAAGATTCCACCCTCATTTCAAAGAAAATTCTGCTGCTGCTGGCGTGGTCCGGTTGGCTTTTGTCAGCAGCTTATGAATGTTTCGTCAAAGGAGAGTTCACTGTGCCTTTTAAGCCGGAGCCTTTCGAAAATATAACTCAACTTCTTAATGAGGGGTATAGATTTTATGTAACCAGTCACAGAGGAGATGATCTGGAATCTATATATTTGAATTTGTGGCAGAAACATAAAATGGAAGGCAGCATTGACAAATATATTTATAAAAACGATTATGGACCGAAAACGGATGGAAATAATGTTATAGCTTATATTGAGTACCTTCATAGCCACAAATTGTTGGACCATTTCAACTATATGGAATATTATGACACCCATTTAGAAGGGTGTAATTGTTATATTTTGCGGAAATATCCTTTGAACAAGGAAATGTACTTGGGTTTGTCTAATCGTTTTCAAGGAATTCTTCAAAAATGGTTTTCAGTATTAATGATGTCTTCAGGCTGTAGTGACTTTTTGAGAAGGATCAGTTATGTGTCCACTACGAGAGATATAAATGCATATGCAGACAAAAAGGAATATTTGGACAATGTCCCGAAAGTAATGGAAATATCAGCGCGAATTTATACGATTTTTGTCATTCTGCTAGTTATGATTTTTATTTGTTTTTCTGTGTGCTTTCTGGAATTCAGTTGCTTCCATCGAAAGTCAATTTGGGAGTTCAGTCAATTGTGTTATTGGTGGGTTCATATTCAATTAGTTGATTTTTGTGAAATGGTTCGCTCGTATTTCATTTCGTGTTATCAGATTTTGTGCAATTTTTTTTATCAACTGTGAGTAAAGTAATAAACCACGGAAGAATGGGAATGTAAATTTGATTATTCAAGCTCTTTAAAGTGTCATTTATTTATACCACAATGATTTATGATATTGATTATTCCACTTCGGAGATAATGTCATTCTACAGGCAAATAAAAATGTGAGTAAGAAAATTAATGCAAATCAGATCGATCTGTATGTTGCCAGTAATACAAGTATGTTACATGTTGAAGGCGATAATCATCGTCTAATAAATAATTGCTGGGGTCAAAGTTCACGTAGTAAAAATTGTGTTCGAAAATAGCAGGTATAAAAATGTTAAATCCTATAATTAAAAATCTAATATAATATTGGTAATTCCATTTGGTAATTATATAATTTAATTTAAGCACAATCTTTTATTGTGTTGTTGCATATATTCATACCCTCATTGCCCTTTAACATTTCTCTCCACAATTGTGTTCATGGATTCGAGAATTTAAATTTTGAATTATTTTTAAACAAACGTCTGGCCTTCCTTAAAATCTGCGCAATAGCTCAAATAGTAAAATCGAATATTTCACCTCACTTAAAAAAACAGAATGTAGGACAAGGAATAAAATTAAATGTGAATGATATATTCACAAGATTTATATGATTTCATTTCAACAGTGAAAACATTGTTCTTATCGATCTGAATTTATGTGTCTGATTCTACCCGGGTTATTTATCTTGTCGATTAAGTAAAGCAATCCAAAATCGAAAGGGATTAATACATTTCGGGATTTTTAAATTCTGCATTACCAAGAAAAAGAAGATTCGGGTAATTTTTGACTGGATTGGATGAGGCCAGCGGTGTAGCAGATGCCTCTGCTGCCCGGGTGCAAGATAAGCTAAATGATGCCCCCAATTATATCAGATTTTTAAATTGGAAAATTTTTTATTTTTGAAAATGAAATGTTTCCCTTAAGGCGGCAAGTGCTATTGTGACCTACTACTCTTTATGCATGGAAAAACAGCCTAACTTCAACGGTATGGGGATATCGACAGGAAATTGTGTATACAGACTTACATATAGGGTAAATTTTATCAGATAGTTAATTAAGCTTTTGAATTTTTTAATTGTTGGTGTTTCAATTCAGTATATGGTTGCTATTATAATTAATTATATATTGCCTCACATTGTCTCACTCATCCCAAATGAGTCTTGTTGAGGCGTTAGTTTGTAATTCAAATTTAATTTACAAATTAAGCAGTTTAAAATTAGACTTTTCGAAAAATCAACAAATAAAAAAGTCGAAAACTTACTTAACTACCCGATAAAATTTAGCCAAAGTTTGTACGCATATCCTGTCAATATCCCCATGCCGTTGAAGTTGGGTGGTTTTACCACGTATAAAAAGTAGTAGGTTCCAAAAGCACTTGTCGACTTAAGTAATATATTTACTTTTAAAATAGTTTTTCTTTTTGAAGTAAAATTTTGCTTAATATACGAGTGTTTCGCTAATATATTTAATTTATATTATTTTTAGTTTACATTCCATTTTTAATTTATGTATATTTGTACGTTGTACGGACAAAAATTACGAATTTGGAATTTCAAAGAGCTAATAAAATTTACTAAATTAGATACCTTCTATCTAATCATTAAATTATTGCTTAGTTATTTATAAGCACACTATAACAGAAATTATTATTACAATGGTTTTCAAAACTCGACTCACAGAAAAAAATAGTGGAATTTTATCACATTATTGTGTGTCAGTGCCAGTTAAACGGATTCCCCCCCTACTCATAGCGGCCGACTCAAAGCTGCTACAATACATAGCAGATACAACAAATGTTTTGGATGAAAATGTCAATTCTTTATCAAACTCGGATTCACTTCGTGACAATACTAATCCTATTTTACTGTCTTTTTGACACATTTCTAATAATTTTCGCTGTATAGTGTTTCAAGCAGCATTGCATTGTAAAGTGTAAAATTAGAGCATAACTGTTTACGTATAAACGAAGCAAAGACGGTCACTCACTTTAAAGCAAATTATATGTAGCGCAAATATACGTGGTTTAGAATGAATACCCTAAATATTATAAGTATTTTTAAAATTTTATTACATACATGCTATGAGTTATACCGCTATGAACTTATTATTGCTATGTGATTTTCTGCGGTGAATTTTTATTGCTACGAAAATTATTGCCACGAGTTATCAGCGATGTATCATGATGCTATGAATCGCTTGCTATGAGTAGGGGGGACACCAGTTAAACGTGTGTTCTTAATGTTACTTTATAATTATAAACCTTTCAATTGTAATTCTGACGATGAGTGAATGGTGTGTATCGTATTCATTTATATCTCAGTGAATATGTTATATGTTGATGCATTAAAATAAATAAAATCCCCCGTGCGTCTCTTCCCAAATACCGAAGGCTTTTTAGTGCGGATTTAAAGTGTATTATAAAATTATTCTCACATACTTATACCTTTAACTTTATAGTCCAATGCCAATAAGACGTGTTCGTATTACATTGGTCGTCCCATTTAAAGAAATAAACTGTCTTTGCTATTGATTTTATTCCCAACACTTTCCGAGACGACGAATATTCCTCCGTTGCCATCAACCATAACTACAATACCAAACAACTTGCTTTTTAAGGCTGTCATTTTACACAAATACAAAAACGAGGCTTACAGTTTAAATACACAGCTCGGTATTACAGGTTCAAAACAAGTGTTATTCAATTTTCACTTAGAAAAAAATTTATTTACCAGTTATTTCATTCAAATGCAAGTTTTGTTCAAATTTCATATCGGGAATACTGAATATTCAAAGTGAACGAGAGTAATCTATAGAAATAAAAAAAGTAACAAACGCAGCAAAGTTTTTTTATAGAAAAATGTCGACACTGCGTTTAATCTCTCTACTACTTATTTTTCTGCGTCTTCATCAGAACGGTAACACAGCATCGATTGCACCAATCAACCTGGATTATTTCCAAAATTGTGATTTTCATTTTACAACGAGTGAAAATGTTGACATTGTTGACACATTTCTTCATATCAGCCAGTATGTTCAAGCCCGAATTCCCCGAACTGTTTATAATGAGTCCAAAAGGGTTAGAATGCAAAAGAAAGAAAATGTCAACCCTTCAATGTTGAGCAAGGAAGTTTGTGATGTAAATTTTATATTTCCAACAAATATAAGCAAAGTGGAAGAGATAATGTACAGTTTCAGAGCGATGAGAGAGAACAGTTATTTCATCATTGTGTTAAACTTTGATTCTCCTTCTACCAATGTTGTACTAAACAGCGTGTCAAATCTCACAAAACGATTTGATGCCAGAATTGTTTATTTATTTGTTGACCAACACGTGATAAGAGAAATGTACATCAGAGCAGCCTTTTGTGAAGAGCTGATTCAATTGACAGAAGAAAATAACAACGCATCTCAATGGGATATCATAAGTCGTCAGAAGGGTATTAAGAGCGTAAGAATCACAAATTATGTTCCAGTTGACAGTTTGTATCACTTGCGAGAAGAATGCAGTCCATCATGGAATCAAGATTACCGAGCCACTCTTGGCATTGTTTGTTGGTACCCACAGATGCTGTTTGAAATCCTGTCAGAGCGTCAAAATATATCCTTTGTGTACACCCAGAAAGACAACCATGACTCTTTGACGGACCTATTGGTGCCTGTAGAAAAATACAATGTAAATGCCAAATTAGTTTTGGATCACTATGAATCAATAAATATTTTTTATTGTGTGAAAAAATATTCCATTGCATGGCATTATTCAAACTGGCTGGATAATTATGACACAACTTCGTGGATTTTGATTGGTTGTTCTTATGTTGTCATCACCCTGTACGGGTATTTGTACATCTGCAGCGTTAAATATGTGAAACCAAAAAGGCACTCTTTCTCCTGGTTTACTGCAATTTCGCTTTTATTTCGACAAGATTCCACCCCCGTTTCCCAAAAAATTATGGTGTTGCTGGCATTGTCAGGTTGGTTTTTGTCAGCAGCTTATGAATGTTTCGTCAAAGGAGAATTCACCGCACCTTTCGAATCGGAACCTTTTGAGAATTTAAGTCAACTTATTAATGATGGATATAAATTTTATATGAATAGACATAATGGAGAAGCTTTGGATTCTATATATTTGAAATTGTGGGAGAATCATAAAATGAAAGATAGTATTAAAGAGTATATTTATGAAGATGATTATGGACCAATAACGGATGGAAATAGTGTTATTAATACAATTACGTACCTTCAGAGTCACAAATTGTTAGAATACCTGAGCCATACTGATTATTATGACAATGGTATTGAAAGATGTCAATGTTATATTTTGCGCAGACATCCTTTGAACTACGAATGTTACTGGAGGTTTTCTAATCGTTTTCAAGGAATTTTACGAAAATGGTTTTCTGTGTTAATAACATCTTCCGGCTGTAATGACTTTTTGATAAGAATCAATTTTGCGCCCACATTGAAAGATATAAATGTATATGCAGAAAAACGGGAATATTTGGACAGCCTACCAAAAGTGATGGAAATATCTGCACGAATTTATACGGTTTTTGTCATAATGCTAGTCATGATTTGTATTTGTTTTTCTGTGGGGATTTTGGAATTCAGTTACTTCCATCGAAAGTCAATTTGGGAGTTCAGTCAATTTGGTTATTGGTGGGTTCATATTCACTTAGTTAATTTTTTTGAAATGGTTCGCGCATATTTCATTTCGTGTTATCAGGTTTTGCGCAATTTCTTTATCGACCTGTAAGTAAAGTAATAAACCACGGAAGAATGGGAATGTAATATTTTGTATGCGTAAGCAACGTTTGTTTAATAAGATAATAAATTTGGTAATTAAAGAAAATTTAATGAGACAATGCGTTTGTATAAATATGCTTAATTTTTTACATACAGCTGGTAAATACTAACTTGCTAATTATAAAGTGGTTTCCATTATTGTTTAAAATAGAAAACACAAATATCTAACTTCAAACATGGAAAATGTATGTGCTTGTATATAATCTTGCCTTTTATTTCACTTTCGGTTAGCTCAAACAGCAATTTCAATGTTAGATTAAAGTATCAAATATTACGGCAAGTGTATTCCATAGTAAAAATTTGATTCTGCAAGCTCTTTAAAGTGTCATTTGCTTATACCTCAATGATTTATAGTTCTTACATATATTCTTACTCTCAGTGCGCTTTAACATTTCTCTCCACGATTGTGTAATGGATTCGGAAAATGAAATTAAGAGTCATTTTAAATCAAACGTCTGGTTTTCCTTAAAATCGGCGCTGTAGCCCAAATAGCAAAATCGAATATTTTATCTCACTTTTAAGGAAACAGAAAATAGGACAAGGAGTTAAATTAAATGTGAATCAACAATTTAAAAGATTTATTTAAATTCATTTCCACAGTGAGAACATTGTTCTTATCGATCTGAATCCATCTGATTCTACCCGGGTGATTTATCATGTCGATTAAGTAAACCAAACCAAAATAGAAAGGGATTAATACATTTTGAAAATGTTTTAATCCTACTTTACCAAGAAAATAGAGATTCGGGTAGTTTTTGACTATTCTGGTTTGAATGAGGCCTCGTATCAATCAACGAGTTACTTTACCACCAAGCACACAATTACAGCAGCCAAAGACGGCGGCACCGTTATAAAGCATTGCTGGCCACGCTATTAGCACTGATCTAATTCTAAAAGTTTACTAGTTAATCTAAAGGGTTCTACTTCAACTGTATAAAATCTTACCCAAGTTACCGAAATCCAAAACTTATAATAAGAAACTTGTAACGAATTACTAAATATATATAAAAGTTTCCATTATTTGTTGAAATAAGTAGTAGCAAATACAAACATAGCTTTCTTCATACACTTTTGTTTTATTTCATTTTGTTTTAGGTCAAAAAATTTGCAGCAAAGGTTAACCAAAAGATGAAACTTTGTAGTATTACTAACTTTGTTTTTAATAAGGTAAATTGAGTTTTGAAATGTTCCAATTGTAAACGTTTGTTTAATATATGGATACTAATTTATAATTTGTATTATTTACAGTTTACATTTCATTTTAATACATTTCATCCACCCAGATTAAAAATTATGGAAAATTCAATATCTACTCAAATTGTACTGAATTGTACGTCTTCCCCTCATTAAATTATTTCACATTTAATTATAAGTACACTATAACTGAAATTATTTTTAATATAATTTACAAAAATCGACCCACCGAAAATTATGGTGACATTTTATTACAATATTGTAAGTCAGTGCCAGTTAAATGTTTGAATGTTACTTTATAATTATAAACCTTTTCATTGTAATACAGAGTGAATAGTGGATATCGTATTTATATATCACAGTGAATATGTTGTTACATTAAAATCAGTAAAATCCCTCTTGCGTCTCTTTTGCCAAATACCGATAGCTTTTAGTGCGGGCTTTAAGTGCATTATAAAATTATTTTTATATACGTATACCTTTAACTTTATTATAGTCCAGTGCTTTTAAGACGTGTCCGAATTACATTGGTCGGAATTTTCAACTAAACGAACTGTCTTTGCGATTGATTTTCTTCCCACTACTCACGAAGGCGACTAAGACCCTCTCGTCGCCAGCAACCATAACTACAATACCAAAACAATTCACACTTTAAGTCTGCCATTTGAAACAAATTGAAAAATCAGGCTTACAGTTTAAATACGCAGTTTTGCTTTCCCGTTCAAATGTCCTACCTTTCAATATTTGGTGTAAACTAATTATTTACCAGCTATTTACCAGTTCCAGTTTGATTATCGGTAATTATATTTCTTCAACTTAAACGATTAAAACAGATTGGAATAAAAGTCACAAACTTTACAATTTTTTCTTCTAGAAAAATGTTCAAGCTCCATGTATTCTCATTATTTATTTTTGTCCGACTTCAGCAGAACGTCTTCACGGTATCGTTACCCCCAATTAATCTGGATTATTTCCAAAATTGTGACTATCATTTTACAACATGTGAAAACTTCGACTTAGTTGACCCTTTCATTCAAATAAATCAACATGTTCAAGCCCGAACAGTTTATAGTGCTTCTGAAAAAGTCAAAATGCAAGTAAAAGATAACGCCAACCCTTCAATGTTGAGCAAAGAAGTTTGTGATGTTAATTTTTTATTTCCAACAAATGTTAGCGAAGTAGAAGAGCTAATGTACAGTTTTAGAGCGATGAGAGAGCACAGTTATTTCATAATTGTGTTTAAGTTAGATGATTTTTCACCCTCTGTACTAAAGAGAGTACAAAATCTTACAAAGCGATTTGATGCCAGAATCGTGTATTTATTTGTTGACCAAGGCGTGTTAATCAAACCTTATATTAGATTAGCTTTTGGGGAAGAGCTCATTCAATTGACAGGCATAAATGAAAACAGCATGAATAAAAACGCATCTCAGTGGGATATTGTAAGTCGACAAAAGGAGTTTGATAGTGAAAGACATGTACATTTTGTTAAAGTTAAAAGTTTTTATTATGTGCGAGAAGAATGCAATCCATCCTGGAATAAAAATTACCGAGCCAATTCTGGCATTGTTTGTTGGTACCCACAGATGCTCTTTGAAATCCTGTCAGAGCGTCAAAATATCTCTTTTGTGTACACCAACACGAAAGACAACCATGATTCTTTGACAGACCTATTGGTGCCTGTAGATCAATATAATGTAAATGCTAAATTAGTTTTGAATTACTATGAATCAAGAAATATTTTTTATTGCGTGAAAAAACATGCCACTTCATGGCATTATTCAAATTGGCTGGACAATTATGACACAACTTCCTGGATTTTGATTGGTTGTTCTTATGTTGTCATTACTCTTTACGCGTATTCCTACATCTATAGCGTTAAAAATGTAAAACGACGAAGACACTCATTCTCCTGGTTTACGGCAATTTCTCTCGTATTTCGACAAGATTCAACACCCGTTTCCACGAAAATTATGTTGCTGTTAGCAGGGTCAGGTTGGCTTCTGTCATCAGCTTATGAATGTTTCGTCAAAGGAGAATTCACTGCACCTTTTGAGTCGGAGCCTTTTGAAAACCTAAGCCAACTTATTAATGAGGGGTATAGATTTTATGTAAATAAATTCAGAGGCGGATATATGGATATTATATATTCGAGTTTGTGGCAACAACATCAAATGAAAGACAATATTAGCCAATATATTTATGAAAATGAATATGGACCGAAAACGGATGGAAATAATGTTATAAATTTTATTGAATACCTCCATAGCCACCAATTATTGGAATACTTTACCTACATGGATTATTACGACTTCCAATTAGAAAGATGTAATTGTTATATTTTGCGCAAATATCCTTGGAACAAAGAAATGTACCTGGCTGTGTCTAATCGTTTTCAAGGAATTCTTCAAAAATGGTTTTCAGTTTTAATGACGTCTTCGGGCTGTAGTGACTTTTTGAAAAGAATCAATTTTGCGTCTACCGTGAAAAATATAAATGCACATGCCGACAAACGGGAATATTTGGACAACCTCCCAAAAGTAATGGAAATATCTGCGCGAATTTATACGGTTTTTGTCATCCTGCTAGTCATGATTTCGATTTGTTTCTCTGTGGGTTTATTGGAATTTAGTTACTACCTTCGAAAGTCAATTTGGGAGTTGAGTCAGCTTCTTTATTTGTCTGTCCTTATTCAATTAGTTAATTTTTATGAAATTAGTCACACATTTATCAATTGGTGTTATCATTTTAATTGGCGCAATTTCTTTATAAGCCGGAGGTAGTACAGTAAACGATGAATCAACAATGGGAGTAAAAACTGTAATAAGTGAACTGTGTTTAATAAATGAAATTTGTTATATGGAGGCAAAATATATTAAAAATGTGACGTTCTACAAAAAGCTATTAAGAAACAAATTATTAAGTATATAGAGGAGTTTCCATTATATTTTTTAAATATGAAATGCAATTATGGAAGTCCTTGAATGGAATCTTGTGTTTTTATTTCCCTTTGGGGTAGTTTCAACAGAAATCCACTACGTTAATCCTGTGTTACTAAAACGTTGTAGTATTTGCTAATTTTTTATTAATAAAAGGCCAGTTTTGAAATGTTACAATTGCAAACTTTAGTTTAATATTTGCATATGAAACTAGAATTTCTATTATTTACAGTTTACTTTCCTTTTACATTTACAACTTTTATCGACAAGGATTAAGAATTGGAAAAATTAAGTAGCTATTCAAATTGCATTAAATTTTATACCTTGCCATCACCAAATTATTCGCTTTTTTATTGGTGCACTATAACTGAAATTATAATGAATATAATTTTAAAAAATTTACTCGCTTAAAATTTTGGTGGTATTTTATCCGGCGAGTTAAATCTTTGGTAATGTCACTTTACAGTGATGAAACTTTTCATTGTAATATTGAGTCAACAGTGGATATCACATGTTTCAATATTTGACAGTGATTGTTTTGTTGCATTAAAATAAACAAAATACCCCATGCGTCTCTTTCCCCAAATACCGTAGGTATTTTATTATGGGCTTAAAAGTACACTATTATCATACACCTATACCTTTAACCTTATAGTCAGACTACAATTAGACGTGTCCGAATTACATTGGTCGGCTCAATTCATACAACAAATCGTCTTTGGTATTAATTTTCTACCAATACTTTCGGAGACGACGGATACTTACTCGGGTCCCTCGTTGCCAGCAACCTTAACTACAATACCAAACACAATTCTTCTCAAGTTTGCATTTGGAACAAACTTAATAACGAGGCTTTCAGTTTAATACGCAGCTCTGTATTCCCGTTCAAATTTCCCAGTGCTATTGAATATTCTGTTTAAACTAATTATTTTCCAGTTATTTTAATGTTCCAATTTGAATAAGTATGAACAATTTTTTATATTTAACGTAAAGGAGTAAAACATTCGAATAAAAAAGTAACAATCTTTAATAAAATAAATTGAATTTTGTTGCAAATGTAAAATCTAGTTTGAAATTTGCGACTTAATTAAACTAAACTTTTTATTATTATCAGTTTACAATCCAAATATATTACAATTCATTGATTAAGGATTATTAATTTGGAAAACTAAATAACTTAGCTGCTCAATTCGATGTAAAATAATAATCTTTCCACCATTCAATTATTTCATAATATTTATTTATAGGTACAAGATAGTGTATATATGTCAGCGTCCGATGGCTGATTCCGCCAATGGACTCATCGGCCCAGGCCGATGGACTGATTTTCGAACTTACAATATCACTTCACCTTATACTTCAAGCCTTAAACATGAATCAATTGTTCAGAATTTTTTACCAAACATTTATCGAACTTGCCACTACATTATGCGTGCATAACATCTTGATATTGGTTATGTTTTCCATGAGATATAAAACATATTATGAAATGAAGGTTCAAACTTCCAAATTCATCATTTCATAATATGTTTTATATTTCATGGAAAACATAACCAATATCAAGATGTTATGCATGAATAATGTAGTGGCAAGATCGATAAATGTTTGGTAAAAAATTCAGAACAATAGATTTATGTTTAAGGCTTGAAGTATAAGGTGAAGTGATATTGTAAGTTCGAAAATCA
>JABASD010004528.1:0-15232 GCA_019776165.1 Pogonognathellus flavescens
CAAGTCCGGTAAGCCCATTGCCCACACGTAGATACGCCCTTGCAACCGATATGAAATGCACTTACATAAAACATGAATTGGATGATTTCTTCAACAATTCTCTACTAATTGAAAAAATAAACTGAACATTTTAAATCATTTAAGTGCATTTTATACTTGTAACAACATAACACATTATAAATTGAAGCACACGTCTCAAAACAGTATGTTGTTTTTGAAAGGGTGATATCCGTCTTCTGCCTATCACCAAGTTGAAATATCGAGAGCGACTAGATGTTGTATTTGAGTTAGGCGGCTGTTGGGGTCAGCTGTACTGCAGATATCTCCTAGCAACAAAAAGATTTCCAAAAAACCAATCTCTCTCTTTGCTCTTCATTTCGTATGGTTTGGTTTGTGTGTGAGTGCATGTGTAGCCTGTACCTTTTGGATGGATGGATATTATGGGGTAGGCAGAAGCAAAGAAGATAGGCAGACACAGGCAGCAGCAGCAGTAGAACGAAAGTGTAGCAGTTGTAACAGTTCTGCTGCTTCTGCTGTGTTTAGTAGTGGTGGAAACAGAACAAGAAGAGGAAGAAGAAGAACTACTACTACTAAAACTACCAGAGCAACTATACTAGAAGAATCAGCGAACGAAGAAGAAGAAGAAGAAGAACGAGAGCAAGAAGAAGAAGACGACGAGTGTGGAAGAAAGAGACGATTAGATTTAGAAGAAGCAGAAGAAGTGGACGACGACAACGACTGTCCGCCGTCTGCAGGTCGAGCTGCACTCCATCCACCACCAATGCCCAGAAGAAAGTCACCCGTGACTGGTGACCCTCCTCCAACGACAACGACGAATAACACCGAGAGGTCAAAAAGCCTCACTCATATTTGTAATCTCTTCATCAATGAAATGAGCTCGACATTGAAAGGGCTCGTGTCCAAGAAGAGACGTCGTTACAAGCAAGATGGTTTCGATCTCGACTTATCCTGTAAGTACAAATAACGAGCAATTTTCTTTTTCAAATATCCTTTTTTTCGTTTCTAAGAGCTGTGCGGATTGACCGACTTTTTGCCGACTCAATTCCCTAGTCCTCTCAGAGGTTTGTTTGTTGTTTGTGTGTGAACATGAAGTGAAGACGGGAAATTGAGGTTTTGGTTTTGTAAACATTGAACATGACTGTGATTAATGGTAGAAATGTTTCATTTATTGTTGATTGTTTTTGTTTCTACAGATATTTGTGAAAACGTGATAGCAATGGGTTTTCCCGGAGAAAAAATTGAAGGATTATACCGCAATAATATCGATGACGTTAATAAATTTCTTGAAACTAAACATCCGGGTCGCTACAAAATATATAATCTCTGTTCCGGTACATACTTTCATCTTGTTTCAGTTCATTTGTTTTATTGGGATCAGTTGAATCTAATTATGTGTTTACTTTTTGAATGTTGAATGTGATCTTCTTTTAATATGACTCTTCTTTGGTTGTTTGGTTTGTAAAATGACTTTGTTTATATTTTGTGTTTCAGAACGCAGCTACAACCCGGAGAAGTTCAAAAGCGGCCAAGTGGCCTACTACCCTTTCAATGACCACAATCCGCCGAGTCTCGACAAAATACCGGAATTCTGTTGTGATATCGATACGTGGTTGCGACGTCATCCCGAAAATGTGGCCGCCGTCCACTGCAAGGCTGGCAAGGTAGTTTGCTTTTCCCAAATCTCACTTCTCAAGGTCAAACCAAAGTCTTTTCTCTTAACTGATGTCTATTTTGAAATTCTCAGGGTCGAACAGGTCTGATGATCTGCTGCTATTTACTGCACACTAGGAAAGTGCCGACAGCGCAAGAAGCATTAACTTACTACGCTACGAAAAGAACTCACGACCGAAAAGGGGTAACCATTCCCAGTCAGCAGCGCTATGTCAACTACTACCAGTCAATGCTTCATAACAACCTGACCCTTTCTCAGAGGTAAGACGAAGATTCTTTGAGCAAAGCATTGATTTCCGTTTCCGTGGGAGAATTGTTAATGACTAAACTGAATGTAATAATTCTCTATGTTCGTCTTTCTATGGTTTTAGGCCGTTGAAGTTGACAGAGGTGATTGTTGAAGGGACGATTAGTGTTAACTACGGGACGCAGTTGCAATTAAATGTTTACAGTGGAGGGAGTGGCTACAACACAGGCACTCTTGAGTATAATAACAGACATAACAAGAAAATGAATAAATTCGTAATACAGATTTTGGGAAGATGTCAAGAAGGAGGTGAGATTCATTCATTCGTGTTTTACTAATTCTAATGTCTGCAGTTCAGGTTTTCGTTGATTAATTTCATCATTTCCAAACTACATTCTTGTGTGTGATTTGCATGATGAAACATTGTGATGTGATGTAATAATTCCTGGATCTGCGAACTTTATATTCGTTTTGCTAAAAAAACTGAC
Organism: Pogonognathellus flavescens; assembly: GCA_019776165.1. Taxonomy (NCBI): domain Eukaryota; kingdom Metazoa; phylum Arthropoda; class Collembola; order Entomobryomorpha; family Tomoceridae; genus Pogonognathellus; species Pogonognathellus flavescens. The sequence continues at coordinate 2,428 of JABASD010004528.1, forward strand.
AATGAGTTATTGTCCATTGTGTCTAGATACTTTTTGACTTTGTTTTTGTGTACTTTGTATGATAGATGTTACTTTTATCGACAGATGTATACAATGAAAAGTTAGCAAACTGTCTTTTACTTTTGGACTTAATTATTAATTGATTGATTGATTTTTATTTTAGATTGTGACTGCGCAGGAGTGAGCGTCCAGGGGGACGTGAGATTTGAATTGTACAGCAAAAATATAATTAAAAAAGAAAAACTTTGTCACTTTTGGTTCAACACGTTTTTCGTCCAAGAAAAACGTATCGACGATATTGTTCAAAGCTACGATGCTCACATTCCGCTCAGGTACGCAGATATACAGTTATCATTATTTACTTTACCGGCGGCCACTCACATTAGAAAAGACAAGACCCAATATATGACCTTTAATGTAGAACTGAGGATATTAATACTTTTATACTAGAATAACAGCGAGTTAATTTAAATTATTAATCTCCTTGATTTAAAACTATCTAACATGAACCTAGACGATTTATGAAAGAAGAAGTAAGTAGACATATTTCCCTCACAAACTTTGTAGCAGACAGTAGACAGGCCAGGAAACCGCACCGGAAAGTGCAACCGGAAAGTGCACGCACACCTCTTTCGAAATTCAAGTTATTTAAGACAATTTATAACTTATGAGCAAGCTCTTTAAAAAAAATATTAAATTACCACGTTCATATTTTGGACGTTGGTGTTTGCCAATGCAGTATTTAATAAGGATTTAAACATGTTTAACAAGAAGATTTACTAGCGGGCGACCTTTACCTGGAAGCACCCTTTCTGGCCCGAATGGCCAGATGAAAGGTCTTTCAGTTTTTCCATTTTCCTCCTGCTGCTGAGTTTATCATCATCCATAGATTTAAGAAGAATACGAAAGAAATATTCTGTATTTGTAAAGGAAAAAAATGTTTTTCCTTTTGTAGAGTGAATTTTAAATATCTTTCTGTGGATTAGGTACAATGATTACATTACTGCTTCAATGATGCGTAAAGCACTGTGTGAGTGTTTTAATTTAAGAATGTGGACTCAATGAACTGGTGTTGACTGATGACGTATTTGGATGTATCTAATTTCCATTGTACAACTGTGCTAATTGACGTGCATGATTTTAAGACCATCATGATAAATTATAATTAGCACACGTACGTCATTACGTCAAAATCAGTCCATGTGTCCGTGTCTCTCATGACCTTGCTAGGTCAAACGCATCTCACTGTCAGAGCGGAGCAGTAGTAATAAATAAAATATTATTTGTTTTCATAGCGTGTGCTGAAGTCAGTTTTACTGCACAGCGTTTGACAAATTGACAATCAGCTATGGTTATAGCTAGAACTGCTCTTTGCTCTATGATCTTAGTAAAATACGAAGATAATATTTTAGTTCCTTTATGTGCAGCCCGGTATTGTATATAGTAATACCCATAGTAAGTAGTAGTAAGTCTAGTAATAGCATTTTCCTATTTAGTTTTCCATACATATAGTTTTTTGCTTCGATAATGATAATGCTAATAATATGTTAGTTTTTAAATATTTGGATGAAATGATCAAATATTTAAATAACATGCTTTTATAAAAACAAAGGAAAATAATGTTGCCACATTCAATTAATTAATTTTGTTGTTTTGATTAATGTGATTCTGCTTTATACCAAAATAGTTGCAACGATACCCATCATTGTTTATATTGAATCATTGTATCTCTTTATCAGAGTAAAAAGTTTATGAATATGGTGGGAAATGTGTGAAATAGATAAAATTAAATGGGAAAATAGAATTGAATTGAAAAAACAAACAAAAAGGATATAATTTACCGTTAGAGAAAGCTGTGTAGTGCTAACTTAACACACACTCAATTTTGGTCTTGTCTTACGGTTGGTGTACATATTTTATGGGAACTTTCATCTATGCGACAAAAACTGTATTTTACTTATTTATTTAGCATTTTTAATTGCAATTACTATAATTATGCCTTTATTTTCTGAAAACAGAATGACAATGGAAAGTGAGAGTGACAAAAACCGATCAGCAGCTTTGTCGCCTTCACCGGTGGCCACGGCAGCTGGTAAGAGCCTCCAGAAGAATTTAATGGATAGGACGATGAGTTGTCCGCCGCCAGCAGACACGCAGCGACCGCCCATTCCTCAGCAGTGGCGGTGCCCACAAAACAGGTAACATTACAATCTCCTTCCCGTTTTGTTGTTATAATAAGCTGTTGTATAAAAGAGTGTGAGCTAATTTCAATTACTCTATTTTGATTAACTTACTAAAATATTTTAAATGCCTGAAAATCGGACGAAAATTGTACTTTCTCTGCACTATCTACAAAATAGTTTCAAATTACACTTCAGAAAAGTTAATTTTATGAATTTTTATTTTGAAAGATTGTTGTTGAAAAGATTTTGTTATTTATTAGCTTCATTTGTATTAAATAAGATTATTTAAAATGTAAATGGGGAATTTGAAAAGATGAAAAAGGTTAACTTTAAAATATATTGTAATTGAATTGGACAGTTGTTTGATAAAACTGATTATTTTTGCAGACCTCCTTTGGTCCCGAAAGATTCGCCGCAAAAAGTGCTAAGTTTAAAGAAGGGTGAATTGGATAAGGCGCATAAAGATAAGGTCCACAAGATCTTCTCGCCTAATTTCCAACTTCATCTGTTCTTCCAGGAAGACAAGAAAATGAAATTTCGGTCAAACTCACTGGACCCCCCTGGTGGTAACAGCAATTCAAGAATTTCCACAGATTCTTCAGATGAGGACGACGACGACGATGAAGCTCTCAGTAGTAGTAGCGAAGAATTTTCATAGTACAAATTTTTATTTATGTTTTTTTAAATAGGGTTTTCAGAAAATAAATGTTTTTTGTTTTTAAATGTCAACTGTGGTTTACAAGAAGAAATGCGAGGTTTTTTGTTCTGATGATACAACATGTTTGTTTTTGACACTCATAATATACTAATATTATATTATACAACATACGTACACAACACACGTCCATTATTTCATTCCCAGTTAGATTGTGTTTTCCTAGATATTATAATTATTAATTATAATTATCAGAAAAGATACCACACGTGACAAAAATTGCTAATAATGTTATTTATACAAGTACCTAACTCATTATTAGCGAGGGATCATTTCAGAGCACAGTGGATACAATGTGTCTGGGGATTCACTGGAATTAGTATTACAATATTTCTTACAATGCGTTTAAAGAAATCAACCATTTAGGGAATTTGTGTTAAGGTATTTTCAATATATCGCGTCCAATGCAGTATATAATTATTATACCATCTACTAAAATGTGTTTAACCTACAATTACAATTGTTACCTATAACAAGACATTTTCATGAGCAAATGTGTGAATTTACTGTTAGAGTAATGTGTGAATTCTGTGAATAATTCGTTCGTTCAAATTAATTCTAATGATAATGACGACAGTTGCCACAATTTCATCAAAGTCTACAAATTTAAATAATAATTAGTCGACTTTTGATTGAGAAAATAATACAATTTACAGAATTGCTGCTACTAGACATCGAATAATAAATGTAGTAACCGTGAAACAAATCAGTCTTCACCTTTTTTCCAAGTACACTGCAGATTTTCTCAGTTTAATTTTTCTTTGGTTTGGAATGTAAAGACTTTGTGTTACATTTGTAAGTTTTTCAAATGTTTTTAACGGTAACTATCTGCTTTTTTTACTTGAGGAGGAGTTGTGAAATAATAATGAGTCATTTTCATGCTATTCGACAATTTCTCTGGAATGGAGATAATAAGGGACATTTTTTGAAAAAATTAAACAGCACATTATGAAAGAGCATAAGTTTAGCTGCAAATCAACACATCAGCATTTTTAAGTTGACTCTCCATTCCAGAGAAATCGTCGAATAGCCAGGAATTGCATGGAAATGACACATTTCCTCCTTGAATTGTTTTGTTAAAGTTTGTTGAGCATTATTTGAATAACTCATTTTTATTAGAATTTATCTACCAAACATGGGTAGAAATAGGAATATGATTTGATTTTCCTACTCAGGTAGCAGAAATGCAAAGATGAAAAATTTATATGCTCAAATCGTAAAATAATTACCATACGAAATGATAATTTCTCAGATCACGATAGTCTTCTTAATTTGTATTTATTGGCGAAAACATTTTACTTTTACATTATTTCTTGTGTACTACAAAAACTTTCTTGCATCACAACTTTGATTTTTTCAGGGACTAATTATAATGAATATCATAAAACAAAATAGAATAATTTCTTTTGTATTGTATCATTCTCTATTAGTAATTAATTAATCCTGTAATTCTTTGTATATTGCCGAGCATAGGTATGTTATATTATTTGATTTCCAAGATTCCGCATCATTATTATTTGCATTTGATTGTGAAGGATTGAAGGAATTTAAAATATGATTGATTTGTGTACACTGTGAATTTTCAGACGTTTCTCAATGATTGCCTTAAAAATTTGTAATAGTTGATAGAAAAGTTTCTTGATCGAGGAAATTTTCCATGAGATATTCTGGATTAAATTTTGCCAAAGCTTCTGCAGTGTAGTTTCCTGTGGCTACGGCAAGTACTTTAGCTCCATGAACTTTGGCACAATTGATATCCAGAGGTGTGTCTCCAACAATTAGCGTGTTTTCAGGACCGAATTCATAGCCACTCAATTTTTTAGCTTTAATCCAGACAGCAGGTAACATGTCGCTTCGGATTCGAAACGTGTCTCCGAATATAGAAACATCAGGGTTTAAAAATTCCGTGTTTAATCCTCCTGCCTTTAATTTTGTAAATGAATTGACTTCAGAGTTTCCAGTTAGCAACCCGAAATGAATTCCCTTTTGTTTTAATTCCTCCTGTGAGTTATAAATTCGATTTACCAAATCGGTAACCCCCGGACATTCTGTGATTTTGCCAGAGCCAGACTTAACTTCCTCTTTCAGGATATTCGGGTGCATGGAAAAAAATTGGTTCAGTAAATCGTCCATTCTTTTCTTACGGACTTCCTCATTAACGTCGTCAGGGTTTGGGGTCATGTGAAGTTTTAACACTTCGTAAGCCAGATTTAAATCCGTTTGTCCATGGACGTTTATGGATTTTGAATTTTCAACGGTGACAGTCTTGTCCAGGATTTTCGCAGCACAGCTATAAAAAGCGGAGCCTGATACTTCTCCAGAATCTACGAGAGTTCCGTCAATATCAAAAAGAACCAACCGATTTTTCATGTCTTTGGTCGTCAAAAGTGAGTCTGGTTCCGGTTCCATCCTTGAATTATTATACTACAGAAAAAGAAACAAAAATTCCTAATTATGGATCAAATCAAACTAACTGTTTCATTTCTTATAATTACATTCCAACAACTTCAGTATAAAGTATATTATATAGGTACATTAAAGTATTAAGTATAAAAGAGTACAAAAAAAAGAAACAGTTAAAATGTAGAATATCAAAAATACTTTTCGAAATTATAGGCTTACATTCCATTCCCGAAATGTACACCAAAATAGCCTCCAATTCTTTGGTTATCAAAAAATGAGAATTAATAAATCTGTATATCAAGAAAAGAGTGCCCCCACAAAAATGAAAATATACTGCTATAATATACTGCTACTGCTATAATGATAAAATACTGCTTGTGTCTACTGTGACTACTGTCTACTATTGCAAAATAATTGTAAAAATACATTTAGTTGATTTGTTTTTGGTACTTACATAACCGATTCACCCTTGAATTTATCTTATCAGCTACAATAATTCTGTCTTGTCTGCTGACTGGCTCTCAATGAATTGCATCTTACATCACATCTACAATTGACATTCATACTTAACATTGCCATAATACTATACAGTAAAGTTATAAAATATGAGTTATATGATGACCGCATATTAATATAAATAATATAAAGTACTATGATTAGAATAAGAGACAACTTAATGGATTACCTCACTCTTAAAGACCCTTATAAGTACATTTGAAGCTTAACTAAGGTAGTTTCTTTAGAATTATTGCAAATTTTTGCAGACCGCGGCTTTCTGGTTTCTGGAATCTTTGCCGATCTAAATAAATAAATTGCAAAAGAATCTCATGATGGCCTTAATCCTACTGTCGGTTGGGAATCTTTGTCAACAGCCACATTTCATTAAGTACTCGACCCCCGGTGTATTTTTCCTATTCTATGTTGGAATACAATTATCAGTTTGCTTATGCACAGAATAAATTATGCCGATACCACTTCAACTTTTTCAGGTTTTTGTTCCAATTGGTACATTTAATTTTACTTAAATTACAAGCAAGAAAGAAAATTACAAGCAATCGAAAGATGAAATGAAATTCTTTATTGCATGCAAATAAATCTAAAAGTAATCTGAAATCGTGTTTCAGGGAATTCAAGGTCGCAAGGGCGTACCCAGGATTGCTATTTGGGGGGAACACAATAAAGTTAGTGCAAAAAAGTCTCATATTCGCGTGTAGCGCGAAATTTTTTCGCAAAAGGTTAAAATAAGTCAAAAATACACTAAATTCACTCGTAGCGTGAAAAGTTTGGCGATTTTTTGCTATTTTTTAGACATTTTTTGCTTTTTCCGGGAATTTGGGGAGGGGGAGGTGGGGGCACGTGCCCCCAGTGCCCCCCCTCTCGGTATGTTCTTGCAGGTCGCTAATGACATAATACGCAAGTGCTGTCAAAGAAATGCTTCAACTTCCCAGTGAAATTTATGCTTTGAACAAATAATAAACCACATTAAAACGCATATAATCAAGTGATGGAACACAACGGTCAAGATAGTTGAAACTTTGAAGCCGTCGGCAACTTTGAAGATGACCCAAACATTAAATTTCGAGCTGGGTGGTTCCTAGACATTTGCAAATACTATATTCTATAAAAATTTGAAAGAAATCGGTCGAAAACTGTGGCCTGAAAATGGAATCGCAGAATACATAGGAAGTGTATGGACCGAAATGCCCCACCTGCTACCCATAAGCCTAGCCTTAATAACTTGTTTAAATATTTTGTATAGTACTTTTAATATTGAATATCTATCGTGTCAAATGGCAATCACAAAATTTAGTGACGATAATTTCAAATAAATGAAATTCTTTCTCTCTCTGGTTATGCAATATATTGCAAGATCCTTTAAGCACACTCATCATGATTTTTTGAGTGAGATAGGAAGGGAGATCAAATCTTTTTCGAAAATCTTAGAATTTAGTTATTGTTCCTCTAGCGGTTCTATAATAGCTCCGATCATAAGTCCAATTACTTCAATATTTTTGATTTTATATTTTATTAATTGGGCTGAACGGCTGAAGCCATTAATTTCATCACTTTAACTGTTATGGTAATAAATAAAACTTCTGGTATTGAATGTGGAATAAAATACATAATTTATTTCGTATGAAGGGGATAAGGGGAATGACATTTTTTGCACAATTATTATACAAACTGATAAAGGTCTAGTAGTAAGGTTTTGCGATGGACCAAAATGAGAAGAAGGAAGAGTGAATTTAATAAAGCACAAATAAAGTGGCAGTTGTTCAATTTTCAATTTTCCACCCTCTGTATTTCGAAATATAATATATTCAGAATATCCCATTAATCCCATATCCAGTTTTAAATTAATCTATTTTTAATTATTAAGCTATTGTTATTATTCTGGTTTGTTCCTTGTCTAGAGTCTAGGGTGACATTTGCTACCTGTCACTGGCAATTTTAAGTCCCTTCTCTTATTGTCTGCTCTAAAGCTTTACCGGGGTGGATTCAGATTTCAGAAGAACGTTTCTGCTCAATTTTTGTCCCTTACCCACCGTAATCAAGTTGCCTAGAAATACTGACAGGAAATCTGTGGTTCTCTTGTTTGCGCTCTGTGAAAGCGTAAAAACACATGATATTTCGAAATGTAAGTTAAGCAAGTTAATGTTTCAAAACTAATTAGCGGTTTTATTTCTGCAATATTTTTGTGGCTATATTTAACCCGAATTTATTTAACGCCTATATTTTTTTCCTTTTCTGATAGGTACGTAATTAATTTGGCATATTATGTCCTAAGAGGGATATTTGTGTTCACCAACAATTTGTACTGTATACCCACATATCTCGTTTGGATGTTGCTGCTAACTCCTATCCGTCTGTTTTCGGAAAAAATGTATTGGAGAATTGAAGGTCAATTGTTTTATTGGTTATTAACAATGGTCGGCTATTGGAGTTACTCAGCTGGATACGACAGTATACAATTTTTCAAACTTTTTATGTCTTTTATGGTATTTTCACACTACTTCAATCATTTTAATTAATGACTACGCGTTTGATTTATTCAGTTATCGAGACTGGTGTTGACATGATCCCGAAAATAATAAATGAAGAATGTTTGGTACTCGTAAATCATCAGTCCACAAGTGATGTACCACTGCTCATGGCTGCCTTCAGTACCAGAAACCATTTGTTACAAAATTTAAATTGGATAATGGATGGTATTTATTTGTATACCCATTTCGGGGTTGTCTCAGCACTTCATGGAGATTTCTTTGTCCCTTATGTGGGTTCCATCAGTTTTCTGTAGAATTAACTATTTTTTCCTTGCATACAGACCGATAATTTTTTAGTTGTCACCAATTTGATAACTATTGCAGGGTGCCAAAAAGCGTCGATTCACTCTGGAGTCCTTAGAAACTTATTTGAGACAAATTTACAGCGCACGCCATCGTAAATGGCTAGTGCTATTTCCAGAGGGAGGATTCCTACGCAATCGTAGAGAAACCGGTCATCGGTAATACAATCATTTTTATTTTTATGCATACTATGTAATTCAAAAATACTTAGATATTTTCATCAAAATTTTAGTATATATTTACAATAATTAGCATTTGTCATTCTCTATTTTTAGTCCAGATATTTGAATTAAGTATGTAATGTGTTTGCATTTTTCATTGTAGGTACGCATTAAAAAATAAACTGCCAATTTTGAATCACGTGACATTACCCCGCATGGGAGCTATACAAACAATAATGGATACGATCGGCCCTAATAGCGACATAGGTAAGAATTTCTTTTTAGGCAAGAAAAGGGCAAAACGGCAAAAGCCCTCTCTTCTAAAAACACAACTTGTTAAGATTTATTTATTTTCGGTGTCTATGAAATGTGACAGGTCTACACAAAACCTTCACTACCCACCCATAAATATTGTGTATATATTATGTAGAAATTGTTACTGTAAGAATTTAATTTCTTTAATTTTCTTAGGTGTTGAAAATGCTTCATCAAAACTGAAATACGTTGTGGATATGACTATTGCCTACCCGCAAGGAAAACCATTGGGTGTCGGTTCAGTTATATTTGGCTATAGTGATGCTTGTGAGATTCGGATGCATTATCGAGTTTTTCCTGTTGAAAATGTACGTCGACATAAATTAATAAATTTTGCAGAAGGTAATTTTTGGCAAAATGAATTTAATATTATTATGATTGTATTTGATAGATTCCTAGAAAATCTGAGAAACTGCAAGATTGGGTTTACGATAGATATATCGAAAAGGAATGCCTTTTAGATTATTATTACAAAACGGGTGTTTGGGAACCAAAAGTGATAGAGCTGTGTCGAAATACGTCTGTCTACACTCAGAGGGAAGCAAAGGTTGCTGATGGAGTCAAGAGACCCTTATCTGTACATGAGATGAATAGACGAGGTAGCGCACTAGTTGGTGATGGCAGATCCCAAATAAATAATTGTGAAATCACATTGGACCCTTTAATTGAACTCCTTGGGCCTGGTTCTCCCTACGAAACTACAAGGCTCAAACAAAATCAGACTGAAAATGAAATAACGCTACCATTGGACGAAGATGGAGAAAATAATAATTCTAATATGCAAGTTGAAGAAACACCGAGTGAAGTAATTGCTAAACGATCTCAAATAGATGAAGTCATTTTGCCTTATGAAGGGGAACCGGAAGTGTGTTTGGATTTTATCATTCCTCCATTTGAGAAGACCCAAACATCTAGTTTGGAAATTGGTCGAAAATACCACCAAGGCTTCCTGCGAATTTGTCTTATACACGTACTGTTTATGCTCTCCACAGCCTTTCATAGCTATTCTATTTATTTTATTGGATATTTTATTTATTCATCGTTCAAAAAGTGATTTCTTAACGAAACATATCTAAATGTATCGCGTAATGTTTAAAAGTTTCGCTACCTTATCTGCGAAATGTAGTAATAATTATGCTAATCAGCTATTCCAAAACTAAAGGTTTCGTGTTGCTCAAATATAATTTATGTACTTGTCTAGGTATGTTTGCAGATGTTGCTGTGTTGAAATAAATATGCTAATTAATGTTTTCACCAGTTAATTAGTACGTTTCAGACATTGACTTATTTTTAAGCAAAATAACAAATTAATTGTGAATTTATGTAGATTAGTTCTATTTAATGATTATTATCAGTACTGTTTATAAATTATCTAAATGGAATAAAATTCATACAACTTTACCAAGAGAAAAAAATGTTATCAGCTCCATATAAGCTAAAAAACATGAAAACGAAAATTTACGGATAATAAAGGATAAAGTCATAGATTGATGAATTTACCAGTTAAGAATTTACATAACTTTTCTGCGTTTATAAAACTGTTTGTAATGATGCTAGATAACATCGTCAGTTTGGGTGAAGGAACTGATTGGCAATAGTAGGAGCTTCAGCATGAGTATTTCTCAATTCCACGATCATATCTAGTCGAGGGGTCTACAAGGCACCAAGTTTCCCTTTATTTTTCTCAAGAATGAATATTGCATGTGAAGCTTAAAAATGCCTAGAAAGAGTTTAAATTAAATATAATACCTATTGTAAGTATATAAATTGATTAATGTCAAGTTTATTTAAACGTTCAATAATTCATAAGAAATAAAAATTGTTTCATGTATTTATTACATAATCGGGTTTTCAAACAAAAATTGTATGCTGTCGTAATTTTTACTAATTATTGATTCTTGATATGAGAAAAGCAATTGAATTAAACCTTCAAAATATAAGTTGACATAAACTCTAAACTTGAAGTAATATTGGATTTTTTTATAATAATGTAAAAACTTCCGAAGGAGAAATAGAGATTAATTGTTAATGTCAACGTTAATTTGATAATTACTAATTCATGTTAACTAAACTAATTGAATTGTTGTATGAACAATAAATTGCTACTTTCCTTTACGATTTCTGAAGCTGAATAATAAAATCAATAAAATGTAATTTATTGCTAGTTGTAAACTGAATCAATCAAGATTGAAAATATCGTAATCTGTCTAAATGATGTAAAATGAAAACATTTCACGCTGACATTATTTTCTCAGTAGACACCAAACTTTTTAGACCTTTTGAATCGGTATCAGCAGAAGTTTTGATTGTCTTTACGTACAAATGTGCAAGTGAAATGATAGAAATGTCCAGAAGGACGAGGAAGGGAAGAAATACATGGAAAAAGTCGAAGTTTTTTGCTACTAAAGCCATTAAATCGTAACAAGTGGAGCTGAAATAGATAAACCAGGATAACAATAAAAATTGCAAGGTGAAAGCCAGTAGCATGAATCTGCGCCAACGAACTTTACACCAAACCAATCGATCCTTAAGGGACATCACCTGTAAATGAAATACAAAATACAAAAATTAATCGATCAATCCGAATTTTAATAAAAATTGTTTTTAATTTGTTTAAATAAATTTTATTTTTACTTCCTTTGTGGTCCCTTTGAACAGACAATATGCAGCAATAAATTTGAATAACATGCACCACCACAATAATATTCCAGTGCAATACCAAAAGTCAAGCGCTACAACGTTGTAAATTATTTTTTATACGCAATTATTGCATTAGTAATTAAATAACTATAATTACAAATTAATTACAATGGTAATAATAATGACAAGAGCTGTATGTATAATATAAAAAAACTTTTACATACATGTCATCACTGTGATTCCGTTTTTCATTCTAGTTTGTATTTCGATTTCGTATTTATTTCTAAAACCCTTTAAATCGAAATAGTCAATACGTGAGTTCTCCTTAGAAGATATAGACACGTAAAACACCAACATCGTGTAAGCCCCGAGTGCCACAACGATGATAGAGGAATAAACCTAAAAATGATTAAACCAAACTTTATTTTTATTGCTTCACACATCTCAAAATTGAAATAAATCTTTTACAAAAATCGTTAAATAGAATTTACCAGTCAGCCTGTATATATACCAAAGCATAATAAGTAGTCATTTTTATATCAGAATTTTGGTAATAAAGGCAATTTAGTAATTACCATAAGATATGCAGCCAAATATCGGGTCGCCCGTCGTGAACTCTCCATGATAACTTTTGCTGTGAAAGGTATGCTATAATTTGCAGTGCAGTGTATGATACACTTTTAGTACATTTAATTATGTTTCGGACAAGTGCGGTCAAGTCAATATTTATTCATTTACAATTATTGAAAGTTTAAAAAGAGAATGGAAACCGTGCTTTTATTCTAAGTATGTTTGTTTTTAATTTTCTAAAAGTTCCTAAGTTGCTCACACAAAACTTTCACTCTTCCAAGGAAGTAGGCGTTAAATGACGTGGCTATGTTACTTGTTATTTATAACTTTTAAGTATTTATTTATGACCTGTCTAAATGTTAGTATGACTCATAATGCTGCACCTATACATTTCTCTTCCTGGTTAGTTAGAATTACCTACTTTCTGTTCATAATTGTAGCGACTAATTTAATTACAAAGTAATGTAAGTA
>JABASD010004529.1:0-15231 GCA_019776165.1 Pogonognathellus flavescens
TTAATTGCAATTAACTACAAATAGTTAATTGCAATTAACTACAAATAGTTAATTGCAATTAACTACAAATAGTTAATTGCAATTAACTACAAATAGTTAATTGCAATTAACTACAATTAGTTAATGGTAATTAAAATATGTAAGGTAACTGCAAGTAGACATTGTGTATGCGGACTCTCCTGCAGCAGACTAAAAGACAATGCCACATATGTAATGCTTTTCTATGGCGCCTTGTATTGGTGGCAAGGTTTAAACAGACTCTGTACGAATAAGCTGCAAACGTTGTGCAATAGCCTCGGAGAGGAGGAGTCTTGTGCTCGTGTATATTCACCGGCTCTTTAGAAAGACTGCCTAAGCGAGGGTTTCCATTGACGTGTGAGTTGGCAATATCAATTCTAATGTAAACTATCAAATAGGTAGTATGCAGAATAACGTTCGAGTCTAGGAACGTCAAGAAGCTCCTAGCAAGTTCTTTGGAAAATCGTGGGAATTGGTTTGCTCGTGGGAAAGTGGATGCGCGTGGGAATTGAAAAGTTGTTTGCTTGTTTCATCATGTACTAGATATTCGCTGCAAAACCGTGGGAAAACCGTGTTTGCTCGTATGTTTGCACAGGATGCTAGATATTCGCTGCGTAGAAAAGTGAATGCTCGTGGTCGTATAAGTTTGTTCGTACAGGATGTGCTTTCGCAACTGCTAGATATTCGCTGCAAAACCTCGTATAGGTAGCCTCAGCTTTCCCGCATTCTACTTTGCTATACCTGCAATACCGTGTGAAGTAATTAAAAATAATGCCTGTGCCTACTAAGCCTGTTTTGAAAAAATGTTGTGAAATATTTACTAATTCGCCAACACTCTTCTAACAGCAAAAAGCCCTACTCTCCGTTTTAAAATTAATATGCAAAGGGAAACAATATGAATAAATAAAATAAAAGGAAACATGCAACTATAATTTCAAAACCAGCTCCATCACACCGTTTCGTGGTGATTTCTAATGATCTACGGTATGTAGGATATGACAAGAAACATTTGCATTTAAACTACTGTATGCAGGATATGATAATAAATATTTGAAAGTATATGAAATATTCTTATTTTTTATTCACATTATTTAGCATTTTACTCTTCAGACTGCCCCGGGGTGTTTACTGCAGAAATGATTGGTAATCCCTGTGAACACCGACAAGTGCTGTGATGCGGAAAAATTTCTGCAACGTTTACTGCACCTATAAAATGAAAATATATAAAAAAATGCTTAAAATAATAAAATGTTGTAAAAACTAACTAACGCGTGTGTGACTCCTACAGTTTGGAGCAAACAGATTCAATGACTTCAACGTGCTAGTCCAATTAAATACAGGTAGCACAATGCACCAAGGATACAAATTCGCAACATAACTCCAGTTACGACAAGAATTGAAAACAATAATGCCAAAAACTTTTTCTACCCACTTTCCTCTAACTCTTTTCGAGCACTCTTCGATTGCTATAAACTTTATTACGTTGGCCGCGTGCAAACCATACTTAACATCTATGAATGCTCTATAATCTGCACCCAACAAGTCTGCAAATGCACCTTGAAACACAAAAGCACAATGTCTATCGGCCATGGTTAAAAGTAAACTCACCAGTATCACCAAAGTCAAAACCAGAAAAATGTTTAAGATGTGAGATTGCATCCTGCCATATAGATACAGGGGTGATCAAACAAGTGGGGAACAATTCCTCTACATTACTTGTTTCCTGACATGTCTTGAAAACCATGTATCCACATACCCTTTTTCCACAAACTCTACTTTTTCTACTTTTAAAAAACCAATACACATTCTGTAAACCGGAACTTTTTTCCACATATGTTTTATGATCGTCATCCTGAAATGTGCCTACTATTGTAAATGCAACATGTTTCTCTTCCATGGTTAGAATTAGACTGACTCACCGGAATTGGTAAATAGGTTGTCGGTAAAAATGTTGATGTCTCTCAAATCTTCTTCCCGATTCGTGAAAGGGCAAACCACGCAGTGAGGAAATAGTGACTCTACAAAGTTAATAGAACGACACGACCTAAAAAAGATGTAGCCGCACACGTCTCTACCACCAATTTGGTTGTCAGCTTCGCTAACATATGAAATTACATTAACTAATTCCAATCTAGCTCTTAAAAACGCTACATAATTCTCGCCGTGTAATGCACCTGTAATGTAATGTAATGCACGTGAATGAAAATGCTACATGTCTATCCATCATGATGGAGAATGAAACTGAATGAAAACATTGTTTTGTTGAACATTATATTCATTTTTATTTGCTGTATTAATAATTGACCAACACCAATATTGATAAATGACAAATAATTGACCTACACCTAAAATTGACAAATGATTGACCTGCACCAATAATAATAATAAATGATTGACCTACACCAATATGATTAAACAGTTGACCTACACCAATAATAATTATAATAATAATGCCTACACCAACAATGATTACAAGTGTCAAAACTTAGTTCCGTTTCCTCCTTTTAAATCTATTTAACTCAATTTTCACCGCAGCCTGCATCGCTTTCGTCATAACGTCGACAGTTTCCAGTTCAATGTTGTATTTTGAAATGTACCTGTTAAATATTGTCTGGACAGATGAAGGTATGTCCTCTGTCTTTTCATCTACAGCAATGGCAATCCTAAATAAATATATATAATTTTTAAAATATTAATACTTTGTATGTACAATAGGATGCTACTCACCATTCGCTAACAATGTTGCAAAACGTCTCGTCCGGGTCCGGATTTATACAATCGTCAATCTGTCTATCCAAGTCCTCCTGCTCCTCCTCTGTAAGGCTGCAAGGTGTGTAAATCCAAAAGTCAACATGTGAATCGATAAAACAACATGTAAATTTTTGAACTTACCTAGGTTGTGCACCATCAATAGGGTATTCTGGACTCGGTGGAGGCCCTAAAGGAACAGTCGGTGGAGCTAGTCCAGTCAAAACAGTGTTACTTTCAAATTTTTTGTAAGCGAACCAAAAGGGGTTGAGAGATTCAGGCAAGTGAGAATTATAAATGCCCCAAACAAATAGTCCAAATTCTTTTGTCGGTTTCGTTTTTTCTGGGCATAGGGAAGACAAACGCGAATCATTTGACTGATTGGAGGAGAAGTAGAATCTGTATAGGAAATATAGTCTTCTTTGGAATGTTTTTAATTAATTCTCAGGAAAGTATGCAAAAGTGATGAGAATCGATCCGCCTCTTTGCAGCCACAGTATGGAAATCCTCTGCTTGAAACCTGGCGCAACTATAAAATCAATCAATGTTAAAAAAACAAAAAGTAAATCAAACATTAACTGATCTTACTTTGAATTATCAATAATCGGTGAAAAGTTGTGGGATGCCATTTTGTTGTATACCCCGCAAATAAAACGATCACTAGATTGGGGCCAGCTGAAGCAGGAAGCACAAACTTTATAATTGTCAAACATACCGTATGCCTTACCGTATGCACAACCGAATAATACTAGCAACCAATCCCAGGTATTATCGCTTAAATCAAAATCGTCAATTGCTTTTTCAAGCTCCCAGATGAAAAATGTTAAGTAATCAAATTGGCGTTGAATCCCGTTGGAATGAAGTGAACAATCGTTGGTACGAAGTAACTCGCACTTTTAACAACACCAGGGGTAGTCAGGAACAGCCAGGGGGAGTTGGGCAGAGATTGGAGGGAAACAATAAAGTGGTGCTTCAAGTGAGGGGCAATTAGTTCTTTGGTAAAGTCAAAAACACAAAAAATTACTTGATCCTGTTTAAACAGGTTAAAGTATTTGCTAAAAAAAAGCTTGCAGCACTGGTTGATGTCTATATTTAAGTCCAAGTCACCATAGTCTCTGCAGCAACAAGCAAACTTGCATGGGAGGGTAAAACTTAAAACCGCTTTTTGTAAATTGTTTCCCTTATAAACTTCAAGATTGCCCAAATGAGATCTAAAGGGATAAATTTCCATAAGCAGAACCATTATATGTAGATTCTCAAAAGTTTTTTAATTTGATGTCCACAAAATTGGCACATGCCGTACAAAATCGCACAGTCAGCGCAAGAAACTAAAGACGAACAGCACAAATGCACCATGCAAGCGTCTTGTTTTACGCAAATGCGGCACTGAATTGTGTTACTAACTGATCGATCAACCGACTTTAGCACGTTGTATGCACAATACTTTTCCAACTGCTTATGTGCATCGGTAGCTCGCAAAACAAAATAAGTGTCACAGATTAGCGCACAGTAAAAACATTTTGCGTAATTACCAAAGTGCTGATAAAATCCTTGTAAAGCTAAATCCCATGCATTACTAGGGGGAAAACGGAAAAAGGTTGCTTGTCGCTTTTTAAAATCAACTAGAATGGGAGAACAGGGCCCAAAATGTTTAACAAAAATTGAAACATTTAAAAGTTCACGGTTAAAATGCACTTTACTGTAGCCAATGCGTCTGTTAATGTGAATTTTTAATAAAAATTTAATTTCTTGCTTGCACACACAACAGTTTTTACTTTGACTTGAAACACACTGCGTGCAGCAAACGGCATGAGCACAAGGTAAATTTATAAATTCAATGTTTTGTAACTGACAAATTGCACAAGGACGCACTATGGAAGATTCTGGAAGAGGGTTAAATGTGGGGAATGGAGTCAACAACAACTCGTCTCTGTATACTTGTACAAGTGTACAATTTGGAGCAAGCGTAGCGTGGTGATGCCAGGGACTACCAATGATACGGTTTCTGATACTTAATTTGCACATAAAACAACAAACTTGGTCGGCAACACCTGCGTTATAAAACCCTGCTTGTGCATAAATTAATGCTTTTTGATAATTTATAATGCTAATAATACCAAAAGATTTTAGTCGGGCGTCAACTGAAGAAAATTTGTAAGGCTCGTCAGGAGTATAAGTTATACACTTGAAAGGTATTGGGTAAGGCATGATAGATGAAATTAGACTGATTGATCCATCCTGTTCTTCAGGTCCTGGAGATTGTGCCCCGTCACCGTCCACAATTTTGCTAGCTTGGCAACAACCTCTCCAATTTCCTCAAGGTTAAAGTTGATATACTTTTTTAATAAGTTTTTGCAGTCCTCTTCATATGAACAAAGGAAAGTCCATTGTCCAATGTTTTGTAGTAGCATTTTATGCGGAATTTATCAGTCTGGTTGGTTAACTCCATCGTGGGCGGTGGCTTAAGCTTAACTGAACTGAAAAGACTTCCACTCGGGAAGGAGGTCTCGGAATTGGATCGAAAGCAAATCACGGGGAACGTTTTCCGTCTTTAACGCCTCCAGAAACAGGGGGAGACCGGCATAATCCACACTCTTGAGGGGTAGGCTTCGGGTACTCGCTCCCAGCAGGTCCACAATGTTACTGTTTCGCACAACCTGACCTTTATACTCCCACATGCCATTTCCTAACAATCTAAACTTACTACTCTGCAACAATGCATTCAAAATTCGCTTACAGCGAGACTGTAGGGTTGCATTTATAAGATCAATATATCTTTCATAAAAGTTTTCCTCCTCCTGTTTTTGAGGTTGGTTATTCTTAAGCTTATTATACTCTACCTCTGTAACTAACCTATACACATTACGCTTATTCATATTCACATATATTTTCTACAAACCTTTCCAATACTTTAGCTAACACAAAACTAATTACAGTCACTACAAGGTTTTGCTTACGTAATATAAATGCCAAGAGCGACTTTGGGGTAAAAGCCTTCTTTGCAAACCTACGAATGTCTGACAAGAATCTTTTTACACACTTACACTCTCTAGGGGTTAGGGGAATATAGTCAAAATTTATTATTGCTTCTGCTATCGATTTCAATTGGTCCTTCTTTGCAGTCTTGAACAACTTTGTCCGCTTTCGCAAATTTCTTTCGTTCACTACAGACTCGAAAAACTCTGAATGTGCTTCAAATAGCTCCATTATCGTTATGGCGGATATACCTTGCAGTCTTCACTATAAATACTACTACGTAACATGTGTGATCTTTTGGTCATTGGATGAAAATCGAGAAACATAAACTGATATGGATTTGACATTATCTCAAAGTATGAGTCACGTATCCAAGCAACGTTGGACGGCGCCACTTGCTTAGCCAAGTGTAAAATGAAGCTTCTATCTCGCTTAAAATCTCCCACGGCCATATATGTACAGTTTATGGAAGCAGTTCTCATGTTCTTTGCAAATGCATTTTGTACAAGAAGGGCTATTGAGCAACACTTGTGATGAACCTTTTGCACAAAGAATTCTGTAATGAATTTATTGTGTTCCTTTTCCAATTGGCATAACTTATCGTCAATGATTATAAAAATGTCTGGACCGTCCAATCTTTCAATCAAGTCATTCACTGTCGGCACAAATTCTACAATAGGGTCACTAAAGTCGTCAAATTTACTTTGCCATTCTCCATAGCAATAAATCACTTTTCTAATCTTGATGTCAATAACTTTATCACGGTTTTTAATCAAGTCCAATATCCAACTAGTTTTACCTGCCTGTGCGCTAGCTGATACAAATAAACTAAATGGCCAGCGCAAGGAAATGTCAATTTGGTTAGGTTCCATTATATGTATGCCTCTTCTCCATAGTCTGCCAGGTTGAAACCAAAAGGGAGCGACGTGTTCCCGTCAGCTGCTAAATACCTATGACTACTAAAGTTGTGTAAATACAGCTTATCTACGGTTATCGTATACAGTTTCTGTTTGTCACATGAAATTGTATTCATTTTGCAATTGATAACAGTTCGTTTTTTCGCTGCATCCCTATAGTCTGAATGAGATAAATGCTGCATTGCACCTGGCGTTATTCCTTTGCCCTTGAGAATTTCCTCTTCATCATGCAAAAGCACAGAATAAGACTTTATTTTTAGACTAATTACTTCAAGAATCCTCTTGCCTCCATACACTTCTTTCCAATGATATGTTTTTCCTTTATTCTCATTAGACTTTAAGCATGCATACGGAGTTCCTTCTTTAATATTGCTAAAATCCATATAGCCTATAATGCTACGAAGCATGTCAATCTCGGTTTTACCTACAGGCAATTCGGTCCATACACATAAAGAGTCTGTGTCAGCCAAAATTAGTCGGGTTTTTGGACCGAACCGAGGAATCATTACTTGGTAATACATTCTATATAATTCTAGTTTGGATTTTTCCAAAATTGTGAAACCGACAAGAAAAGGAGACTTGTACTTTACCCTGTGGAGTTTAAATTGGAAAATTGACACATCTTGGTTGACAATTATGTGTGATTGGTAAGTAGGCCGTCTAAGATAACGTTCGCAATCATGCGAATTCAAGCAGATGACAACGTTTTTGAATTTGGCGGGATTTAAACAAGTTATACCGAACATTGCATTAGCTAAAATTTTTAAAGACAACTGCTCTGTTAAAAAGGGACTCTCGGTTCTAAGTCTTACCAATTTTTCCATATGATCCTTCAAAAATGGTTTTTCTGTAAATTGTAAGATTTTATGAATCTTTTTAACAATCAATCCCATTGATCAGTAATAAGCTAAGTTAAGGTAATGAACCACGTAACGTTCTTTTGGAAAGAAGGTCAGCAGGAGCCTCTCGGCAGCTGCAACATTTTTTATGTTAATCTGTTCCTTCAAATTTCTTTGATAATCAGAATACTCGCTGTAGTTTAGCTCCATTTTATGAGAAGCTAGCGGTAGAAACTGATGTGCCAAGAAGCATGCGTCATCGTACTCGAAATCCACTTCTAATATATAACCCCTACTTTCATGTGTATGGTTTAATAAATCCAAGTTAAAATTCCTTACTTGTTGTTCATTCAACCATTTGTAGTCGCGCATTGGCAATTTAGAGCAGCTGATCGATGGATATAATGAATTGGCATCTAGCATGAAGATGGCGCTGCGAGGCTCATTCTCCTTTTACCAGGGACAGTCTGGGTGGTTCACCTGATTTATTCTTTGATTGCTAGTGTTAATTCCACCCCTAAGTCCGCGTCTTGCTAGCAGAAATATCTCGAATATACGTATATTCTCAATCTTGACTTGTATTGTACAAGAATATCTGTAATGTATAGCTCGAGCTAGTTAGAGATAGGCAAGGATCTAACTGAAAATGTCTAACCATATTATCCCTATACTCTGTGAAACAGTCACAAAGTAGCAACACGTCCAAGCCTACGTAAACATGAGTCAAGTCACGGAAAGTAGCACATTCAAACAAGTCCCACATGTTCTTTGCGTGCTCATAGTCTTGGTCAGAGATTGGCTTTAAAGCCAAGTCATTATAATAGTATTTTTTGTCTGGAATTTGCGTTGCGTTAACGCTTCAGGGCCAGAAAGAAAACTATAGGGGAACGGCTGTTTCTTCAAGATGGAATCAAACTCTTCATCTGTATAGTTACAAAAGAATTGCCGTGTAATTTTGAATTTCTCCAAGCCTCCCTGTCGCATGTTGTTGACCATGTCAGCTAATCCTATTCTTGTATGTTGCAATGTATCAGCCATACGTAATTTACTGTCAATGGAAATATAAATGAATCGTTCCCTGCTTTTTGCTATGACCTCAATTTTATTTTCCTTATGAAATGATGGCTTCATTTTAGACAGCACTAAAGGCATGTCATATCTACTCAAATTGTGACTGTAACAAAACAGCTGGTTTTGAAACTTTAATGCTAAATTACAGCGCCCGCAGAGCGATTGTACGTAAGCCCCTGGGGGGTAATAGACATCTTTATAGCGAACCCCAAAGTGGCTATGATGACGGACTCGTTGAACTTTTGGTTTGTGCAGTTGAAATCCTACCATATTTGGATAATTGTATGTACGAAGACATAAATCACACTTTGTAGACTGATTAAAGGCTGCCCAATCTGCATCAGACATTCTCATTTCCATATTAGCTTTGATCCTAGCTCTATACTTATCTGCCTCTTCCAATAAACTGACAATCAGATTCTCCATTGGCTCAGGTCCTGAATAACATTTCCATGAAATAATTTTTTCTCTAGATGCAACCACATAAAAATATGCAGATGGTACATGCTCATGTTTAATGGTTGTGTTTGCACCCTTTGGTTCGTTTTTCGGACAATGTCAAAATAACAAATGACATCGGACGGGACCATATGACCCCAAGAAGTAAATTCCAAAAATTTGTCATAAGGGAACATTAAGATTGGACCTGCTACTTCCCCGCCTCTTGTTTCATGTTTCTCTAACGGCGAAGCGGAATCATACTTATTTCCGCATTTTGTGCAAGGGATAAAAGTAGAATCTTCATTATCGGGGAAAGCTTCAAAAAACTGTCCTACTCCAGGTTCTGGAGGAACCTCGTCATTTAAATTATCACATTCCCGCTCATGTGTTTGTAATGAAGATGCAGTTCTATGTTTGGAGAGACAATAGTGGCAAGCATCATACAAAGGGTTGGCATCGCTAAATAAAAATGTCCTAAGGCATTTTATCAAAACAAAATGGTATGTCAACTCGTTTTCATCGTGAATAACCAAAAGATTGACATGGCGCGACCTAGGTGTCACGTTTTTGGTTAGCACAAGAGGAAAGATTTTTGCTCCTTCATGCGCAAATATGTTGACTGAAATATTATTGTCTAGTTCAAATTTACTCAGGTCTTGAATACCAACAGGAAATTTAGGACTAGTCCAATTAAAATTACATAAATACTGTGTGTAAATTCTAGGATTCTCTTGCCTAAATTTTGACAAGTCTGGAAAAGAATGAAAATTGGCAATAACTGCATATTTAAAGCAAAAATCACTAAAGTGACCCTTTGTCCTAATATTCAAAAGTACTCTTTTTTTGTTTAAACATTTTGATACTTTGAGGTAGGATCCATAACTTACTGGAACGTATCGTCCTACGTTCAAGTCAAAAAAATTAACACCAATTAACTTCAGTGCCAGTCTATAATGATCCAAAATGAAATTGGAATGCATCCGAGTCGAGGTAGGGCTGCTAAAGTATGTTGAACGAGTTATATTATCCCTTTCATTATATAAAATTACATTTGAAACAAACTCTAAACGAAGACCCTTATGCTTTGCTAGCATAAGTATTCTAAAATGCGTACTACTGCATCTTGTAAATGAGCAAATAAATCTACCAAATCCGTAATATTATCCAATGCATCACATCTCCATGTTGTTAACCTATCATGATGAGCTACTTGAGCCAAATAAAATGGCGTAAAGTCAATTGCAGCCACCTCTTCTTCATGTTCACCTGCTCCTACTTGACACTCATGCAAATGGACATCTACCACATCTAGCACATTCGTGCATTGCAAATCTATGTCTATGTAACTGCCCAGTAACATTGCATCTAAAGTTGCAGCCTTCCATTGGACATTCATACTGCAAAAACATAAAAAAAACTAAACATACGGCGTGGGAAATGATCATGATCACAGCGCAACCAACACACCACCAAGCCAAATGTATAGTTTTATAAATAACTTACACGATATCCACGGTTGTTTCTGGCATACCACGGCCGTCGTATTGGCATTATTTCAATTTATTAACAAATTTAATCACAATACAATCGTTTCTTAACTTATTGTCTCCAAATACACTCAAAATTTTATACACTGGCTGCTCTAAACACATGTAATACAAAAAGTATAAGCAATATTTTCCACAAACGTCACTGTCGTCTGCCTGTAGCTGGATTGAACTTGATACTAATGCATGTGCAAGATGAATGCCATAATATACAGGGGTTTTACCATAACTGTCAAAGAAGAAAGCTTGTTGTTTTTTATTAACATACACACAAACCCAATGCTTTCCCGCTAAACCAGCTTTGCAGCAGTTTACAATAAAAAGAGAAGGAAAAGATGTAATGCATAGCTTGTCTCGGGGCACAACTGCTACATGTTGAATGCGGGGGAACCGTCTCTGAATCTTCTCCAAGTAACGTTACAAGGTTTCGGAATCCATTATATATTCACCTCTCGGTTCTTGCTAATCGTCATCAACCCCTTATACTGTCCGTAAACAAGCAAAGTGATGATACAACTGAACTAAATTTGAGTTGTAGAGACAATGCAGCTTTCTTGGATGGTAATAGGCTGTTGCTACTACTTTCCACGACTGGAGTGAGCACTATAAAGAAGCTGCCGTTTTTATACTGTTCCAATGTTACCCCGTTCCCGAGTGAAGGGTGAATTGCTGCGGCTTGTAGTGTATCATATGCTTGCATAATATTGTTAGTCTTGTCAATGTCCATATGAGTAAACACTGTTGTGTTATTATCAATTGAAAGAGTAGCAGAGGAGAGTCCAAAATCGCCAAAGTCAAAGGGGTTAGTTTTCCAGCTTCCATTAAAATCTGCAGACTTTACCATTCCAAACACTAGCATTTCAGGTAAATTCTTGCCGAACACCAAATTGTTTGTGGTAAATGTAGACACTTCCTTCCCAATGTTGTACGTTGCAAAGTCGCATTGATCGTAAGGATAGCTTGCAGGAGAATGCAATAGTTGTGTAGAAATGTGATTTAGAGCCAAGTCAGACAACACATGTCTTTGCACCCACAGACGTGCTTCCAATATCTCAATCTTGTACGGGTTCTTTGTAACATTTCCAGATTTAACGTCACACCATAATGCAAACTCGTCTGTTGAACGATGCAGCTTGATTTTTATATTGCAGTGGTTCAAGATGTAACGTTTCTGATTGCAGACGTCAGCAAACAACCTTGAAGTCAGCTCTTGCTCTGCGCCTAAAAGAAACATTTTCGAACGAGTACCATGTCCGCCGGTTCCTGCTGTAGATCCATGCGCGTCGGCAAAAAATCCAGCCTTTGCACCCTCAATGTTCTTGTATTCAGTGTCATAGCCCAGCAGCGTATTGATGTAGCTTTTATATGGATAAAGGGTTGATAAATTTGTCACCACCCGATCGTTGATTGAGATTTCGATACCTTGAAACAAGCTGTGTAGAATATTGTTTGCAGTACCGACGTTTACATTTGTTACGGTAGCGTCTGTTTTTTTAATTTTGACCCGTACGTGTAAAATCGTCTTGTTCAAATCCACAAAGCTATTGTTACCTTCAATTAGAAAAGAAATTGGGGCGGTACTTTCCTTGATAGAGTACATTGGAAATATTGATTCGCGTGTAGAATAGTCAACGCCAACATCTGTTGATGGAGGGCTAAACAAGTCCAGTTCGTGACGTAGTGCTTCCATGTTACTTTTTGGGTTTTTTGCTGAATGGTTTAGGTTTTGGTTTTGGTTTTGGTTTTGGTTTTGGTTTTTTTGATTTTGGCTTTCCCGCAGGCTTCACCTTTTTTATTAAACACTGTTGATTTCCTTTTCCAATTTGCTTTAGACCCTTCTTCTCTCCTAGTCCCGACTGGTATGGAAGGGGCTTTGGTTTCCGCGGGGCTTTTATACCCTTCGTTTTTTTAGACAATAATGGAATTGTGTATGATGCTTCCTCCATTCCAAGACCTCGCCCAATTTGATTATGCTCCATGATGATGTGTCGTCTTTAACGTTCCTTTAAATACTAACGCGTTTTGAAATTGCAAACATTTATATAGCAACATGGCAACAATACAGAAGCAGTATCAAAATATTAACGACCGTGCCGGTTTTACCGGTGCTTCCAACTTTATAAAAGCAAAAGGGTACAAGGATGGGAAAAAAGTGCTGGAGGAGCTAAATAAGTTACAATCGTACGTATTGCATAAGCCACTAATTAAAAAGTTTTCACGGCGAAAGTTTATGGTGCATTTCATTGGCATTGACATTGCTTTCACATTTCATCAACTCATGATTCATAATGTGACAGACTTCAACACTCACTCAGCTTCAATCTTTTGTATGCTGAAGTTTGTATGCATCACATCAACTCATGATTCATAATGTGACTGACTTCAACACTCACTCAGCTTCAATCTTTCCTATGCTGAAGTGCGTATGCATCACATCAACTCATGATTCAAGTCAAAATGATGTGAGTTTGAAGCTGATGCGCTCCATGTGATGCAAAAATGAGTGATGCCGTGCACCTATGATCGTAAGTGAGCATGATGTTGATGCAGAAGCATTTGCCCTCTTGTACCATGGACCAGCTTTTGAGTTTGTAATTGAAAAAGTACTGCCTACTACAAAATTTGAAGTTACTGAGCCTGAAGACTCTACTGTACTTGGACTAACTGATGCATTGACTGTTGCAGTCGACAATCACAGCGATGAAATTAATATTTCTACACAATATGACAGGATGAAAATTACTGCTCTAAAGTCGGAAATAAAATTTTACGTTTGGACCTGCTCTTGAAAAATTGTTTAATGTTAAAAACGTAACCATTAAAGCCACCAAAAGTTTTGGGATTGAACGGGTTTCTTTGAATCAGATTAAAGACGAAAGATGTCTAGTGTTGAGCAATATTGTAAAGAATCAATTTTATGCGAGTCGGTATTTACCTATTGTAAGAAATTTGCAGTTGACTAAAAATGAGCAATGTCGTATTGTGTTTGACCGGGTGCAATATGTACCATGTAGTCCATCTATCATTGACTTTGTAAATCTATCTTTACTTGATGCTGAAGGGTTGCCCCTTCCCCTTCCCGTTCATGCAAATAGTAGAGCTACACCACACTATAGACCTATCCGTTTGTAATACATTGAACGGTTTCAAATATATGAACAATAATAAATATCATGTTTATTAAATGATTGATCGAGAATGTTTCTCTATTTTATTTTATCCATATTCATTATTTCAAATCATCAGTAATGGGAAATACAATGCTGGAGTTGTGTGGTCTTTGGTAAACTATCGGCATAAATTTGCCATGAAGCTTTTACAGTAAGCGGGAGTAATTCCCAAGTGCTAAAAGAGTAGACGCTGTAGGTCTCTTGGGACCAGCGCTGTACGAAGACAGCATAAATTAAAATAGTGCTCATAAACTTATTTGCCACTTCTTTTAAATGGAAGAGCATTTTGTGGTAAATTATTCTGAACAATGCTGTATTCTGTCATATAAATTTGAATTATTATATTTGTCGTTATCATGCTCCAGGCTAAGAATGTTTTGAGTGCGCCAATATAGCACATCTTTAATGTCGAATGTGTTTTGAGCAGGTCTAGAATATTGTTTTTTATAACGTCTACGTTTTGAAACTGCAGGGATTCTGTGATTCATATTTTTTATTGCATATGAAATATACAGACAAAATAAAAAAAATCAGAGTTACACTTCTCTCCTCCTCCTGTAAAAGAAAATATACTTATATGTTCCTATACAAGCTGCAAAATCTAACAGCAATTCAAGAGTATCAAGAGTGAACATTAGAATTGAAGGCTAGAGAGATTGAATCATATACGTCGCCACTGTCACCAGGCTACGCCCTAGAAATTGTAATGACCCGCATGGTTCTCCATCTCTTTGCCTAACAATCACATTATACTCTGCAATACTTTTTTCGTAGTGATTGCCTAAGTGTGTGCGTCCGCTGTTCAGCTGGTTTGGCAAACGCCAGAAACGCAAGGCCTATAGCCCTTTTTACACTCTTGTTCGAAGAGCTATTATTGTGTTTCTAAAAATTCTCATAGTTTTAACTTGCCTGTATACTGCAACCAGGGGTGCGTCGGGTCTCGGCTTGACAGCTACATAAAAAACAATATTATGAAATCTTCCTCAAAACTTTAAAATTTTATGCATACAATTTACCTTTAGCATTCACTGGTATATTCTTCTTCTTCTTCTTCTTGAGTAACAATGAAGTATTACATGGACTTGAGAGCATAGAGGCTATGACTTGCTTCATGGGGTAACTTGATTGTTGTGCAGGCTAGTATACAGGCTACTTATGTGGCTTGGTTTAATTTTTTATATAATGACGCAGGTAAAACACATACATTGCAAAAGTTAAGGGTGAGCGGGAGTAGGTTTTTTCAAAGTCGATTAATGTGCAAACAAAGTATCCTACTGATGTTATATCACTTGCATTACATCCGGGCATCAACAATGCATTGAATTCCGCATAGTGAAAAATCAATCAAAATCTTTTTTTGGGGGGGCGCCCTAGAAATTTAAACTGCGAATCCATATATCTCGAGAACCACTTTTCATAATTTCATGAAACCAATGGCAATCAACTTGAAAAAACCCAAGCTTAATTATTCAATCGAAAAATTTGAAAAAGGGCGCCCCTTAAA
>JABASD010004530.1:0-15225 GCA_019776165.1 Pogonognathellus flavescens
TGATAGAGAATATCTTTCGCTTCCAGGTGACACTCTCGAATTTTCGATTAGACTTTCCAGTCCAGAGATATCACCGATTAGCTCATAAATGTGCGAATACCCACTAACCGAACCTTAAGTCATCTTAATAAATCTGCATTGTATAAAGTAATATAATTCCTACCTCCGGAAATGTTATAAAGAACGAAATGACAAACGCTGCAATGAGGATCAAGAATGTGAGCAGAACAGTCGCGAAACGTTTCATGATCTAAAATATAAAATATTTCAAATAAGTTTTAAATTAAAAACCAATGAAGAAATACATCAAACAATTTCTCAAAGTCTCTCGTACAATCAGGGATTATTGCCTTTTTTGTTAAATTATCAGAATCAGAGTTTTTCAGTTTACCACGAAATAAAATAATTTTAATTGCTGCTACAGTTTGCTCATACCTTTCCGTAAACGAAGACATATTCAGAATACGTAAAGTTCCCATTTCCAATGGCACACAGGAATGATACAGCTGCGAAGAATACTCCGATCTAAAATAAACCGGAAATATTTCATCAATAATGGATAAAATGTTGAGGGATTGGAAATTCCAACTGAATTTATTTGTATTGGTCAGAATTCAGAATGTTTTCAAATACTTACCGAAGCAAAGAAATATTGGAAATTACAGAGAACAGTTTGTTGACATAAAATTGGCAATGTTGTACCAAGGGAGAGGGCGATGAAAATAATTTGAAAATAGTTTTCTTTTTCGGATAAGTAAGGGTTCCATTTTTCCGAAGGTTTCAGTTTTGCCAGGTTTATAAATTCAAAAATTTCCATTGTTGACATTAGAATGGCGAAGATATACAAAACAGGGATTAAAATATATTCCAATGCAGAAAATTTGCACTCGGTGTTTTCGCACATTGTATTAGTGTCATTGCTATTCGACTGTGGGCATTTGTACCAATATATGTCAACCATCAGAAATAAATATAAGAGATACAAAATCACCTGTAAAAACAAAAACCACAAATTCGGTGTTATATTTCGTTGAAGGAATGAAAAAGTCCATGATGAAATACTAAAGCAAATTGTTAATTGCATAAAATCTTACTTGAACGATAAAATAAGTTGCAAGATATTTTGTTTTCGATTCTGACTTTTCCTGTATAAAATTTTTAACTAAAGAATGACGGACTATCGTATTGGCACTAAATTGCGGTTTATAAATCATTTTCGCAAGAAAAGTCACATCCATTTCTTTTCTCGACTCTTTTAAGCTCAAGGGTTGCCTTTCTCCCATTTCTATGTCATGACCGTTTGACTGCCCATTGATGATGCTTTCAGATGGATGGTTGAAACCGATAATATTCCTGCACATTAAATAAAATCTTAATGAATGTTCTGAATGTCTCTGAAAATGTAATTTAGTTGTACAAAAAAAGGTATGTTGAAACATTTTGTGTTACGTGTAATCAAGGTGAATTTTTTGGTCAGGTTTTATTTCAATATTTCGGTCGAAAAGAAATGTAACAGCACCAGGCACATTTTCGTAAAGCATTTCCAACAATTTATTTTCTTCAGATGATGCTAATTTTTCTCTGTAAATGACAAATTAAAAATAAATTAGCATGTAATATTTCTAATAATCAATTTGCCAAGATTATTGGTCTATGTTCATTTTACATTTGGTAACATATTTTCGCTCCGTGGCTTAGCAGTTCTTTGCAAATTTCCTCTGATTTATTTTCAATTGAGATTTGTAAGGCGGTTTTACCAGTCTTGTCAGTTTGATCCAAAAGGACGTTTTTCATTTGTAATTTTCTAGCGTAGTTTAATATAAGGTTGATGCATTTCAGTTGATTAGGAACAAATGATGCATTATAACCTGAAGTATAAAAAAATATTAATTAACACTGCAACTCGGAAAAGTGAATTGATGATTTCACGATAAGAAAAAAAGTTATTTACTTTGAAGCACGGCTAAGTGAAGAATATTTTTTTCCGAAGTACCAGCACTGTTATCTAGCAATAGTCTCGGATTGTTGGAAGCCAGTACTTTAACAATGCAATCCTCCAAAGTTTCAAAGTCACCAATCTTTGCAGCCTCACATGCGTCACTGAATGTATCTTCGTCGACCGTACTCGATCCTTAATAAAGTAATTAAATATTTCAATATTATTATGCCACCCCTTGATATTTCACAATTACAAAGCATATTATAATGCCTACTATGCTCTTAATTTAATACATAGATCTATATCTACAAGGGCGTATCTATAGACTTAACAAACTGGAGGAGTCTCAAGAATGCTGGGAAACAAAACACGAGTAAATTTAAATTTGCAGCTTTTATAGGGACATATATTTGTGAAGTAACCTCTTTTTTACGAAACCTGGGGAGGGGGCTTAAACCCAGTGATCCCATACATAGATACGCCTTTGGTAATAATAAGGGCAGTTTTAAAGATAAAAATGAACAAGTCCATTAACAATGGAGATAAACAAAGCAAGAATTAATCAATTATCTCAGTAATTGTTAATGTGTATTATTAAATAGATCTATAATAATAAGTTCTCCTTAAAGTCCTCACCTTTCGGAATTTTGTCATTATATATTTTTTCACGTTTCATGATGTTGCATACAAGGTTCCATGCTGCATTGTTATCCGTACTCTTAAAGCAATGTTTGAGAATATCGTTGAATGTAATTTTATCAAGAATTATTTCATCCGAAAGTAACTTATTGTAGAAACGAATGCACTTTTGGTATTCATCGCCCTGAAAACAGTGTCAAAATAAAAGTAAGTACCGCCTTATAAATTAAGGTTAAACTTACAAAAATCGCTATATAATACTTAATGGTAGAATTCCACTATATACTACATCGGCCACTGTATACTGCAATACTAATATTATATTGTACTAAAAATTACAGTACCTACTTATGTACACATAAAATAAAAATAAGAGACAAACTGAATTATTCTTAAGACTTACTTTGGTTTCCCCATTAGTGAGCGTCACCTTACACATTTTCTTGATCTCCTTTGCAAGTTTATCAACCGAATGAGTATTTCGCACTAAATTTTCCCTTTGCTGACGCCCACTTACCAAGTCTTGCATCAGATCCACCATTGCCATCTTGAGACTGTCTAATTTTTAATAAGTCTATATAAAACAAGCTCTCCTTCTTTTCCAAAGCAGCTATTTGAAGTTTAAACAAAATGAAAACACTTTGACTTTAAGTAGTAACTTTCTACAATATGAATTTAAACTTCCTAATAAGTATCCAATTATTTAAAATAATCTATAACCGGTCTGTGTGGCAAATCAAAAAATTTTATTCGGCAAGAGTGACAGTGTCAGAAGAACTTCTTCGTCAAGTCTTAAAAAACTTCTAAACACCAGACTTCATTAATTATTCTTTAACACGTGTTAATAAATTAAGCTTAAATGAGAGATGAAATAATTGAAGAAATAAAGCCAGGAAAAATTAATCTTTTAAGATAATTATTGAAATGAGCTTGCAAACATTCTACTTGAAGATCAAATGGTATCACAAGAACAATGAACAATGATTGTCAGTCAGAAGAAAGTAGTAACACTTTCGTAGCTTCACTAAAAAAATTATTCCATTTTATTTTTTTCAAAAATCGTTGGTAATAAATTATTGACTTGAGCTTGTACTATTTAAAATGACATTGTCAAAAAATTCACCACTGAAAAGTACGTGAAGTTATGCTTTTGTAAATTATTTGCACGTGTAAATATAAGTTACGGAGAGAGATACAGAGAACTTGTTATCTTCATCTGCTGGAGTATGCGACTAAAGTAAAACTGAATGGCAAAAGTGCGAATTCGTGTGTATTCGTTCGTGTACGTAGAGAGTACGTAAAGCATACGACGAAATAAAATACGTATACATACATCTAAAGAGATACCTCGTACAAAACGATGAGTGTTTGCAAATTGCAAGGCTTTTTGCAATTGCATTGCAAGCTATATATACTACGACAACTTTGTGTAGGGTTAGTAGTCTTTATAGGTAAGTAAGACCAATGTAATGACTCTAATGACTAATGAATGAAAGAAAAGAAGTGACGCAGTGAAACCGGTCCAGGCAACGTCTGTTTATCTATATATGCATTGCGATTTGTTAAAACTCATCTGGTCTGGTCTACTATGTAGATAAAAAACGTTAGCACGGAGGATGATGACTCGCAACAAATTCTTCGAATCTTTACATGTAGCGCATGTTTCCCTTCATTTCATACATTTAACATTACGCAATACCTCCTACATAATAATAAGCCACAAAGGTAGTACATGCATTATAGCTTATTGTAGTTTTTATTTCACATTCTTTGTGTATACGTTCAACAGGTTAAACACACCAAGTTACACGAAAATGCTTACGCGTACTTCTACACAAGGGTGTAGCTAGAGGATTTCGTAATGGGAGGTTCACTGGTCAGAAAAGGACAAAATTTGGCACATTTTCCCAGATAATTCCCTTTTTCCGGGATCTGGGGGGGCTGAGGCCCGGTAAGCCCATACGTAGATATAAGCCCTTGTATATAAGATTGAAAATTCAGAGTAAGATATAATATTATTATAACCCCAATGTTAAAAGAGATATAATGATATAACCCTACATTGATAATTTTTAAACACAAGTATGTAAAATATTCACAATTCATTCATAGGGTTGTTTTAGTAAAATGTAAAAATACGTTTTGCAAGTTATCACCACAAAAATGATTTAAAACAGTTGCAAAAATCTCCTGGAAAAGATACGATTAGGAAAATATTCGGTTAGACTCGTCATGCAGCAAAATGCTAACATAAATTATTATCTGCACTTACTACCTACTTATAAAAGTAAACTGGCGACTTTTTTTGGTTTGTGGTCGATAGTCCGAACAAAATGTAAGAGGAAAATTGAAAACAAGAAGCAATGGGATTGGGGTGGATTGGAATTAAACGTAATGTACTTTACTATGCATAACTTCTGTCTTGCACGTGGTAATTGTAGCGTTTGAGTATTTATAGCGTACGTACTTGGAATCCGTTGGTCTGCAGTCTGGTTCCAGTTGGATGCGATTAACAGTGAGAGTCTTTTATATAACAATTCGAGGATACATTCAGAGACAGTAGTATAACATGGCCTTGAACTTAACACAATATGAGTCTCATGTCAGTGTTGCATTCGTAATAAATGGCATCATTATATACGGAGGTATAGCATGTTAGATACGATACGATTATATAATCGTCAAACGTTAAATCGTCAAACGATTATTATAAATATATATAAGTATGTTGGTTATATGGACTTACAGTAGTATATTATGTATAATCCACAATTGATAGGTACTGTTGTCCAAGTAGAAAATTACATTACTTCACGCATAGGCTAATAACTGAATTAATCATATCATGTTTGATTTGTATTTTTTCGTCACGCTAAGCTGACTAGATTTACAATTAGTTTATCAGTATCCATCTGACAAGTATAAGGAGTAGCTATTAAAGCCATTAATTTATTGTTTATTATTAGTAACCTCTAATTGTAAGTCCAATTATGGTGTATTTTTCTGAGCGACACTACAAGATGTTTTTAACCTCCTTTCAACAGATCCTAAAACCCCTGTCTATTTATTATATGCAACATTTAGTGTTTCCTGTACCATTATATTGAATAAAACCAATATTTAAACAAAATTGTTTGTAACACGATTTATTAGAACTCATTGTGTAATATTCGTATTAATACTAAATGATTGAGTGTCCGTAGTGGAATTGATATTAAAAATGTAAGGTGACAGAAATGAATAATCTTAAGAAAAATCATGGAAATAGAATAATGTCAACATTAAATCCACCAAAAGAAAATTGATTGTAGCTGAGAAAGAATTTTTCAAGTTGTTAAACCTGTAGGTTTAACAACTTGAAAAATTCTTTCTCTTTCTTTCTTTCTTTCTTCTAATAAAGAAAGTACAATATCTAAATGTATACGTGTATACATTTAGATATTGTACTTTCTTCTCCCTAAAAAGCTGCTCTTTCTGACGGAGTGTAATTACAACGGAGCATGCTTTATTTGAGTCTTCGCTAAACTACTCTTTCTGTACCCCTGATTCTCAATACACTCAACAAATGTGACGTTGATGTTTTATTACAAACTATCTTCGGAAACTGAAAAAATGATTATTGGAACTTTTGTAAAAAGCGGAAAACCGTATTTCTACATATAAAGATAATGCATTGCCACCGCTTGTTGTTTATTTTTCCTCCCGGAACGTTTCTTGGGTCGAGAATCTCGAGACGATTTGTTCATTTCACAGACTTGTGTCACGCATAAATGCTGATGTTGATAGGTCACTTTTCGGTGAATTAAAGTAACATTTTTCTTCTCTCCCTAATTAGAATTAGTAAAATTCAGTTAGCAACATTGTCTTTTCATTCCTTTCATAGCAGTCAATATTAAAATAATAATAGGTTGAGTATTATTAGTAAAGTACCACAATTCGGTCAAGAATATTGCAGTTCAAAAATGTGTCGAAGAAAAAAATCAACAATGTGAGGACAAACACGACGCATTGAAACTGGCCAAAAAGATGAACGAAAACCTCAAAGGTAGACTTTTCTGGGGCGAAAATTCCAACAAGATTCCCATTAACGTCGTTAAAGAAGTCCTCCTTGGATCCCGGTCCCATTAGCATCCAATGTAACTCCAAAACCAATAAAGTGATCCACTATTTAATTAATTGTCATTCAAAAAAGAGAAATACAACATTTTAAAATTATGTAAGTCTAAAATTGAAAGTACACAGACACAATCATTTTAATTTTAATTAACAATCTAGACTTCCTATCATTACTTACCCCAGGAAAGATTATTCGAAAGACAATGACCGCAACTATGACTTTCCAGTAAGTTCTCAAGACGGTTATCAATCGTTGGTAGAAGTAACAATTCAGAATGATGTATTGCAAAAATATCATCTTCAAACAATTTTGTATGATGGAACCAGTCAGGCTAACCAACAATTTGCTTAATGATATTAATACGGACAGCATCTTCTTCAGTTACCAGTCACTCGTCACAATGTCAAGTCAACTTAACAAAATTGCTGTCAATAATGAACTTTGAAATATTTGAAAGGACGGATACCGTCATTGCCGTCTCGCTCTGTTGTAAATACACCGTGACTCCGAACACTTGTAAATCCCCGCATTTTCTTTGAATCTCTTTGTTGTCAATAAAGCCGAATAGTTTTTTACTTTGCATTTTAAAGTTCCTTAAAATTATTTTGTGATGATGCTCTGTTTTAGGTGTTCTGGGACAAAATAAAAATATTTTTAAACAATATTAAATTTAATTTAATCAAAAGAAAATTAATTGAAAATTGCATTATTGTTGTTTACCACTTAGCAGAGCACTTACACAGTTTTTTTAGTTCTACCCGAATTTGTTGAAGATGTTTAGAGGAAAAATAAAAATGTATTTAGAATACTACATATGTGACTGATTTTGTAATTTTTAATTTGAAAGACGAAGAAAAGCGATGCGAAAGTATCATAAAAATAATCTGCAATATAAACAAGGAAACTAAAATAGAAATAATAGAATATATGCAAATAAATTCTTATATCTTTTTTAAGGCCGATGATACTTCTCAGAAACAGAAATGCAAAATTAGTTTTTATCTTATTCATTTAAAAATGTCAAATATTAAAAATGAGTGCAATATTTGTTACAACGTTTTCACAATAATTTTATTTAACCGTGGAATATTTAGCACATACGGCATAACTTATTTGCAATAATAATTTCACAGAAAATTCTCGAAAAACCGACTGCACGTGTCCAAGCATAATTTAGGTGATGGTATCTGTATGTTTTTCGGTGTCAGGCCATTCTCAACATCTTGGGTGGGGAAAAATACCAAGTGGAAATGTGTAATTGAATGAGTGGAAGAAAACAGCAGTGAGTAATTGGTTGCGGAAATAAATTACAATGATGATTAGATTATGTAACCAATAAATATACATAATCTGTTCAATCAACTGTTTTTGAGTTAATACTTCAAATCGAAATTCAGCATTTACAAGGCCACCTACCACAACATTCTTTCCGTAGAGTAACATTGAACTTGAACTTGGCTTAACTATAAGAAAAAATGATTCTAACATGTGACGACCTGCCTCCAAATGACATTTGAGGCATGGTAGGTGTTAAGAACCTTTTTGGCAATCATTTCACTGTCAATCTATTTTTAATTCTTACAATCACTCTTTTACATGCAATTCAGACAATTCAGTGCAGTTTCAACAGGTTCATGGAATACACTTTTAAAGCTGTCTCTCGCAAATTCGAAACAGTATACTGAGACAGTTTTAGAAATATATTATTTTTCAAGCACAGAAGTATTTCATAACTCTAATTGTAACGTCAGTAGAATAATAGCTTAATTATTTAAATAGACAGAGAAAGATAATTTAAATATAAAAATATTTATTTTAATTAGCCAAACATTGGTTGCGTTTGAAAATTCATTAAATTGTTTTTGCCAGTTGAAACTATATTTAAGAGACGTTCATACAAAATGGCAGAGGAAATTAGAACTATAGAAGATTTATACGAGTCCATAGGTAAGTCTCAATTTATTTTTAATTTTTTTCCTACAATATTTTATTTTTCAGAAATCTAAAACTTTAAACAAATTAAGTCAAAAGTCAAAAAAATTAAGTTTTGTGATTTACAGCAAATATAATTTTTGATTGTCGGTAATCGTTTAGTATTAATAATACGGCAATAATATTCAAAAAAATGTCAAATGGTTAACAAGGGCGTAACTATGTACGTATGGGCTCGCCGGGTTTGAGTCGCCCCCTCAAGTTCCTGAAAAAGGAGTTGTCAGACATTTTTAGGGCTTTCAGCCCTCCCCAGACGGCTCGAGTCCCCCCCCCTCATTTCTAGATACGCCCCTGATGGTTAATTACATTCATAAATGGTAAATTTGGTAAAATTATATTTTGGCTGTAACTGTAAATCGCAAAACTTGTATTGCAAAAATTGTATGCCTCCAAATTGTTGTTACTTATTTTTAAATTTGTCTGTCTAGGTGGATTTGGACTATTCCAACTTTTTGCAATGTTTTCCATTTTGTATCCTGAACTTCCAGCGGCTTTCTTAGGAATGCTTCCTGTGTTTGTAGGTATGCCGTAAATAAAAGTTGTAAAAACAGTTTAATCAAACTGTGTAATATTAAGAAATAAGACTCTCGTTCCCTTCCCTGATTTCACTCTAAAATATTAAGAACTTCAATTTCAAGCAAATGGCAAATATAATTCCTTAGAGTTAATTATTAATATTATTAATTTCAACTATTTTTTTCACAGTTCTGCAAATAATTTTTTTTCTTGCACTATATTATTTTTTTGATACGTATTATGATTTATGGTATGGTAGTCTAAGCCAAGGTATAATTTAAACACTGAAAGTTTTAAATTGTTTCTTAAAAACTGAATTATGAACGAACGTGTATTTTCAAAAATAGGAGACTATCCAAAATCATGGACTTGTTCACAATCAGATGTCTTAGAAGAAATTGCAAGTGTTAATATGACTGCCGAAGAAATTTGCAGTTGTAACGGCACATGGGATGGAGGAGACACAACAATTGTTTCAGAGGTCAGTTTAATCATTTTAATATTTTACATTACCTGTCAAGTTCTAGATTTATTTAGTAAAAGTGAAACCAGTTTTAAAGTAAGACGAATTTGCCGTTGCAATCAATGCCATTGGAATATTTTGAAAATAATTAAAATACGTTTAATTATCAATACACCAGATTTCTGTTTTTGAAAACTGGCTCTTATATTTATACTCGTTCAAAAATAAATACCAACTAATGATTTTCATAAAATTGTGTAATTTATTCACAGTGGAATCTTGTTTGCGACCATTCCTGGGTTACTGATTTTATAACGAGCGTTCAAATGACTGGGATGCTCTGTGGAGGATTTTTCGGATCTCAAATCGCAGATATGTAAGAACTGTTAAAATAAATCACATGCTTATATATTATAAATCAATGAGCCATTTCCTTTAAAGACTGTACTAACAATGAACAATAAGTAGAATTTTTAACCACTGTCTGAATATTATAACAATCTTTAGATTTGGAAGGAGGAAGCCGATGTATGTTTTCTGTTTAGTGATGATAACAGCCGCCGGAGCTTCCGGATTTACGAATTCGCCGTATCTTTATGCGGCTGCTCGCTTTTTTGTCGGAGCAAGCATTGCCTGTAAATTTTAATTTAGTCTTAATTAGCGGTTAAAAACAGTTTACCAATTATTTTCAGTATAAATATTCTTAATTGTATTTCCAAAATAATTTCAGTGCAAATATTGTTGACACATTTTAGCTTACTTGATTGTCGGAGCCCTGTACCCGATGGAATTCCTAACACCACGCTGGAGAACTTTATGTGGTCCCTGTGGACCTTGGGGGGAAGGGGTCATGATTTTATCTCTGATTGCGTACTTCGTTCGTCCTTGGAGACAATTGACCTGGATAACTGCTCTGCCTATGGCAATTTCATTTATCTCTTTTCCGTACGATTCTTAAAAGATAATAAAATTTAAAATAACTATAATTTGCAATAAAAAAAACTCGACAATGGATGAAAAATTGTTTGTAACAAGTTATTGGGATAAATGTTTCTTTTTAGTTTTTTACCTGAAAGTCCTCGTTGGCTTCTTCAGAAGGGAAAAGTGGCCGAAGCTAAAAAGGCATTGGATCAAATATCCTCTTGGAATGGTCATGGTCCTGTGGATGAAAATATTGTGAAAAGACTAGCAAAAACGTGTGAGAACGACAGCAGCAGCTCTTCAAACACATCTGAGAAAAGCGTTGGGTGTTGTCAATTTTTAACAAATCCTCAACTCCGAGGAAAGATGTGCGTTTTTATGGGAGCTTGGTTCACCGTGTCTTTTATTTATTACGGAATCACATTCAACACAAAAAATCTCAGTGGAAATGTCTATTTGAACATTGCCTTTCAAGGATTGGTCGACACAATCGGATTCCCTACTGCTGCCTTTGCGAATGCATGGTAATTTTATTAAATACAATTTTTTTCATTTTCAAAAATTAAAAAAGATAAAAGCAGCAATTAATATATACATTTATCTTATCTAAATAGTTGAAAATTAAATAATTTTGATTTGGGAAAAATTTATGATTTTGCAATGAAATACCTTTTTGGATTAATTTAGGTTTGGTAGGAGAAAAGCGTTCGTGTATTACATGTTACTGGCTTCAAGCACTTTGGGTGGAATAGTTCTGATGGAACTTGACATAGGAATTCCTTACGATGAGACTTGGGTGACATGGTTGGCCCTTACCGCAAAATTGTTTATTTGCGGTGCCTGGTCATCGGTTAAATGTTTTACAGCTGAGAGCTTTCCAACTTCCGTCAGATCCACTGCCATCGGTCTGGCTACCGTCGCCGCAGCTCTCGGAGGAGTCATCGCACCTCAAATGGCATTCCTGGGATCAAGTAATGAAACTCAATTGAATAATTTAACATTTCCTTTTCAAATCTTATTTTAAAACTTCTGATCAAAAGTCTTATAATCTAGACTTAGTACGGTTCGCCTTCTTTTCAATTTTTCCTGGTCCATTTCAGAATTTTAAATTTTTAAATAGTATAGGGTTATTATTTTAAGTATAGGGTTATCATATTGTATTTTTCTGTTCTTTCTGTTTCAGTGTACAGACCTGCACCTTATTTCATTTTTAGTGCATTTGCAGTTGGAAGCACAGGATTGTCTTTACTTCTAAAGGAAACACGAAACCAACCACTAAATGAAAATGTCTAGCAGAGCACATAATATTATAGATTGTTATAATTATACATAAAGTTTAAACATACATACTACTGTTAGTATTCGATTTATATTTATAGTTTATCAATTACATAAAAAATTATATAATTTCCGATTATTAACTTCTGGGATTTGTCATTTTTTCGATAACAAACAAAAGGTACCCAGACTAACTCAATGTTTAGTATAATAAGTACTTTGTATATTTATTTAACAGATTAGATGTCCTAATAAAGGAAATGTTTACAATTTCAGTATTTTTAGAAATATTTGTTATTAATAATATTTGTTTTATTTAAGCACGTTGACTATTAAGTAATAGTAATAAGTATGAATAGTTTAATGCGATTCTGAAAAATGCTATCAAAATATTCAAGACCTAACAAACACCGAAACACCTATAATAAATATATAATACTTAAAATAACTTCGAATCAAAGTATTTAATAGGGAAGGAGATGAAACGAAACACCCATCGTTAATTTTCAAGACTAGGTAGTTCAATATTATTGTTTATCCATAGGTTGCCAATAAATTTTGTTTACAGATTCTTGCACCTGTTTTAATTTTGAGCACGTGTACATAAAATGTCCTTATCGCCTATATGTTATATTGTATGACATTGTATTGCAATTGTAGTAGGTTGGGTAAAAATCATTTTTTATTGAGACTATTTTCTAAACTTAATTTTTATTCATTTGTAAAAGTTTTTGCACAATACGGTATAATGCAAGTCAAGGTGCAATAATAGGTAGGTAGTGTAAATAAATATACTGTATAATACAAAATAAAAACATGCATTCAATCTCCTGTGTGTATTTCAAACCATATGGATTTGATTCTAAACACCCAATTAGTATTAACAGGTATTAGTATTTGTAAAAAAGGTAGAAGAAACACACTGAAAAAATGTATTTGTCTTCTTCTCTACGAAAAACCATGAATGAAAACTAATTATCTTGATGCGAAAGCACAAGAACTGTCATTAACCTTGTACCGTTTGAGCAATATTGATGAGATTTGTTAGACATTAATTTTGATACATCCCAATCACACTGCACAATAATACATTGGGAAATAAAGCAATTTTTTTCATGAGTTCTTATGTGTATCATTGTATGCTCTACAACATTAACCTCACAAATTATCATTTACGTATAAATATTTGATAAAGCAACATAATTTTCTGTCACACATCAAAGTTAAATGATGTCAAGTGTCTGGTCAAGTGCAACACTTTAAATTTGAACTGAGGTAAGTTACACGTTTATTTACAAATGCCGTCAATGACATGATAATTACAGTTATTTATCTGGAGAAGGCAATAAAT
This sequence comes from Pogonognathellus flavescens, assembly GCA_019776165.1. Classification (NCBI taxonomy): domain Eukaryota; kingdom Metazoa; phylum Arthropoda; class Collembola; order Entomobryomorpha; family Tomoceridae; genus Pogonognathellus; species Pogonognathellus flavescens. Next base: position 13,217 of record JABASD010004530.1, read on the forward strand.
CATTTTTTTGGATTCAATCTTCAGTGAGTAGTTAATTTTTCTTTTGAAAAAATTGAAATTTCTTGTATTCCGGTCTGTCAACCAATGTTTACAGATAGAAACCTGTTTTTGGAAAACACACTGTAAGTTTATTATTGTTTTAGTTGTTTTAACACTTAATTTCCTTCTTTCAAAAAAATGAAAGATGAGAAAATATAACGAGACATTTAAAATTACTAGTGAGACATTAGAAGTTAGTTGTTAGAAGTTTGATTTATTTTAAAATTATATCTGTAGCATACGATGATTCATACTTAATTCCGATTTCTGTCTCTGGCAAAAATCTATTGTGTAACGAATCTTACAAATAACCTTCATATATGTCACAATGGTCATAATACCAAACTGAAGGGTATTGAATGAAGATTTGATAGAAAATTTTCAAAGGATTTTTCCTCAAAGTGCAGTGTGAATATAATTCTTAGTATATACGTGCTATACTTATAATTCAAACTTGATTTGAACGAACTTCTTGGCTTACAGTACAATACCTACTAAACAATTTACCGGTTAGAAAACAACAATGAAATTCTTACTCCTGCATATAAAAGATTTTTTATTAGATTACCTATTGTTCATTTTATCATGAATGAATGAATCATCTAATTCCTGATTTTCATTCCCATCCTATCAGTATTATTTCAGTATATTATTATTAAAGAAAATTCGAAGCAACCTTTGTAATAGTTAGGAAATTGATGAATGAGTGACGAAACTAACATTGTTACAACACAATAATTACCTACTAGAGCCTATCGCATGACAATTAGTGGAATAAATCATAGAACCCTAATTTATAATTTATAATACTTAAAAGTGCATCATTCTGTAAAGAATTGAGTATAAAGCAATAAGGCTAGAAATAAAACCTACACTATTCATGGCTATAGTCAAGGGCGTACCCAGGATTTCTATTTGGTGGGGGCACACAATAAATTAAGTGCAAAAGAGTCTCATACTAGAGCGTAGCCCGAAAAAATATGGCAAATTTAGGTTAAAATAAGCCAAAAATACACTAAATTTGCGCATAGCGCGAAAATTTTTGCTATTTTTTAGACATTTTTTGTCTTTTTCCCGGAATTTGGGTGGGGGCACGTGCCCCCCTCTCGGTACGTTATTGATTATAATATAAGTATCGTTCATATCAAAGTAGACAATTTTATGGACATGACAATGGTAATACAAAAATTGCAACGGTATAGTAAAGGAATCAAATATATCCAAACGATTCTCTTTATTAGCAATATTTATTGAGTAGGTAGCTTTTCGCTTGTATATCTTTTATAGCAAAAAGTGGATTTCCTCGTTATTCACTCCAGCAGACTCGCTCATGCGTGCTAAAATGTACAGGAGATGAAATAAATGACTACCGCGTATATGGACAAAATCTTGCAGTTCTTTATTATATAATATTTGCAAGATATTTTGCGAATTCCCAACAATTTCCCCTAGGACATGAACATTATCACATTTTCCTACACGCGAGTGCACTTTTTAAGTGTGATTGTATTCAGAAGTGCTCTTCCTATCTAATCTAATAAATTATATACCTGTCTGTCTCAACACTATTGTTAAAGTTGTCCCAGGGTATAAAGTAAAAGCATATTATTATATGCATCCCATTGCGGTTTTGGATATTTTTAGTGTGACAGAGTTGTTCCAACCTGGATGTGTTCGTTCCGTAAATATATGAACTCAGAAATTATTAAGCGATTTTAATTAATTTTTGCTCTAGTGTGATATGAATTGTCATTTTATTGCGTTGTGAGACAGAATTTTTGCAACTCATAATCTGCGCAGTACAGTATAATATACTGTTATATATACAATATGCATATTATGCAGTTATAAAATAAAATACACAGTTTAAAGTAAAGTGTTAACGTGATTGTAATAATAGTTACTCACAGTTTCTGAAATGGACGCTAACAACACGAAAAAGATCACCTTTCGAGATGAAGAAGAGCGGG
>JABASD010004531.1:0-15223 GCA_019776165.1 Pogonognathellus flavescens
TACACAATATGTACAATGCCACCGTTAAGCTTGAAGTGATAAACAATATGGAATTTGTATATAGTGGTGGACTCTTTAGCCTGCTAAGCATTATAAAGTGGTGGGCATCGCTCGGTTACCCATAAGAATATAGTTGATCACGTATAAATCCAGTTTATACGGATTTGGAAAGAATCGGATTGGTATATATGGTGGAGGTATTCATTGACTCTTTGTATCAAGTAGGAGCTACTGGTTATTGAATGATGAACGAGGTTTTGAATACCGTGGCTTGGGTAATAGTGTATCCGAGATAATTAAAGCTGTTTTATAATAGTAGAGTGTCTCCAAGTATACCAATTTAATAATAGAGTGGAAGAGATAGATAGAATCGGGAATCGAGTCGAGTTTATGAAACGATTCATTATGTGCGTATATCGCACCTATTGTTCGTATATACATTAGTTTAGCCGACTATTTCCTCCTTTTACTAGCTTCTACAAGCTTCCCCAACAAAAGAGAACATTAAAGAAGGAAACGAAGAGGAAGTTCCATTCAGGATGTAGTACATATATTTTCGTTCAGACTACAATTAACTACATTGTAGTCTACAAGTAGACCCCATAAGAAACTTGCGGATGATTTAGTATGTGGTAATAGACGTGTATCGTATCGTCAATCTTGAATCTCATCTAATACCTACAGTAGTTAACTTATATCAGTACCTATACCTATACACGAACTTCTTCTATAGAATATATACCCACGCTCTGTTACTTTATGTACAAACCATTACCTTATGTGATTTAACTACTTCTACCACTTCTAAACGTATACTCAGTCAGCCACATACCTACACAAAGAGAGTTTAGCACTAAATCAGGATATACACACAAACGTTTAATACTTTCGACTTTATATAGACAAAGGCACACACACAGCACAGCTATACTTAAATTAATCCTAATTTTTTATCCCCTGATAAATGAATATGCTATAGATTACACAAGGAAAATGTAGTCCAGACATTCTATCTCGCATTTAATTAATATAGCTACGCTCCATACTGTGCAGGGACTTCAAATACATTTCTTTGTGTGTACGCAATAATGTAATGGCAGTGTAATAAGACCACTTTGTTCAGACCTCTATTTATATTGTAAAGCAAAGATTAGATTTGTATATTATTAGGCAGGTGGGTTTGTGCCGTGGGTAGGGTACTTGGTTTTGTGTAGGTGATTGGCATATGGGTTGGTTGTTCCTGTTGTGTTAAGTAGTTGTTGGATGAAGGGCGAGAGTCTTGAGTCCAGGGGAGTATTGTGCTTGTATGCAAATGAATGTGACTGATTAGATCAAATGATGTTGATATATCGTGTCGTATGAAATGGCTCATTTACTTTGATTGATCAGTTGAGAGAGTAAGTGTGAGTGAGTATTATGTTGTTGATTGCCTTTTTTAAAACGTCGTCTGATCTTACTGATTTGTGTTTAGTGTGCTGGCGCCAAAACGGTGTGTCGTATCGCCCTGCAGAAGGTCGTTTTGGTGACTACGGTTGCGACTCTCCATATCAACTCGTCGAGTCTGCAATTCGGGCAATGAAAAAGGTCACCGAGGAACGAATCGAATTCATCTTGTGGACCGGGTAAGCTTTTCTAAGCACTCTTCTATAATTTATACTCTTATTATTATTACAGCGACGACGACAGCTACGACCACCATACGGGACGATACTACAACACTTTCTTAATATTCCTACTTAATATCAATACATGGTAAATAATAAATATATACCTGTGTGGAAGGGCGTATCTCGGATTTACAAATGGGGGGCTCGATAGGTTTTTTTGGGGGGGGGGGGGGTTCCATTGCCTCGGGCACTTTTTTTAAATAACTCTTTATTCCGGAATCTGGGGAGGGGGGATCTTATACATACATAGATACGGCTTGCCTATGTGTGTATTATAATAATCCTAGTCTATGGATTATGTCAGTTAAACAATGCCATGTTCAGACTAGTACAAGTATATATGAAGGATTTTTATATTTTCATATAAATTTGTAAGCATAAGAGACTTTCTTGTTTGATGATTGCTAAAAGTTGAGTCTGAGCTGAAATGAAGCTTAAGAAGGAAAAAGTGTGTGCGAAAATAAACCACGGAAGCAGTTACTTTGCTGCTCTCACTCTTGCCGTGGTGAAAGTGACGGAAAACAAAGTGGTAGGAGTAGGAGTAGCTTTTGTATTGTTACATAATAATACATTATGTAAGCAGTAAGTGCTCTATATGCAGAGAGACACACTTTGCCATGTGAGATGTTCCAGGTTGAGTTTTCTGGCGGAGTATTAGTACAGAAAAGTGTATGTAGGTAAGTACGAAGAAAGTAGGTGGGGGACATGTCTATGTGTGGAGAATGTAGATAGGGAGTGTTTACAAGAAGAGAGTCATGCAGATAAATGTATGGCAAAGAAAGGACGACAGTGGAGACTGCAGTGTGAGGAGCGTTGTAGTGGAAGTGGTTGTGAAAAGTGGAGTGAGTGTTGGTAGTGGCAGTGGCGAAGTTTAGTGGTATAGTCAAAGTAGAGAACCCGGGTTGAGAAAATAGTGAGGCAGCTCGTGTTGCCATTGCCACTCTCTGTGTTTCTCGTACTCTTGAGTTATTTTATGGTGTTACCAATAATGAGCTCCCACCCGCCGCTCTGCCATTCTCTTGACGACCATCAAATGTTCTTTCTCACAAACTCTCCTCAGAATGGTCATTCTAATTTATCACATTTACTCGTGAACAATGACGATCATTCACTCCACTCACTCACTTCAATCGTCCCCAGTACTAATTAAACGACGTATTAGTACACTCAATGGCCAGGTCATTGGACATGGTGTGCTGCCCTCCACTGCCCCTATCGAACCCTCAAGCACTAATTCCCTAACTGTCTCTTATCCGTTTTCTATTGTTTTGTTTTGTATCCAACAACTGAACTTCCTGGGTGACACAAAACGACGTAGTCAATCCTCCAGCCCTCCATTCGTCCACACTCCATACACTACGATGAAAAAACAGCTCCCATTACTCGTTTCCTGCTTTTCATGCTGTGTAAGTGTGTTGTATATTATGTCCTCACGTACTACCACCATCGTATGAATTAACATTTTTTGATTCCATGTTACACCTTATTGTTGTTCGAACAAATTAGTTACAACCTAAGAAGATGAAGTGGTTTTAAAATTACATGGGATTGACTACGCGTAACGCGGCAGGGTTATGGTTGTTCTGATAATGGAAAAGTAAGAAACATCGCAATGGCATTAGGAAAACACGAGGAAATTGCAGTGCGTTGAAATTCCATGGCAAATATCTAGGGTTGATGCGCATTTGTAGGAGAGTACAATATTAACGTATATATTTAAGTGTGCGAAGCGAATTTACTTGCAGTGATTATTTTTTCATGGACTAATGCCGCAATTACGTTGTGTGTATCGATTTTATTTACAGGGATTCCATTTCCCATGCGACACACAATGACGATGCCTTCAGCGATGAAAGCGTCTTTACAGTCATTCAAAATGTCACGTCGCTCCTGTCAAGCGAATTTTCTCGTTCAAACATCTATCCAGTGCTTGGAGGTCTGGACTGGTATCCCCGACACTTGATGGCTCCAGGATTTAAAAACTTTAAACCCAAACTTCAACGCTACGGTCAAATTTGGGCTAAATGGGTTCCCCCGGAATCGCTAGAGACTTTCACACAAGGTTAATATCAATTCTTCTCCATAATGTACAAATATTCAACGCATGAGTTATAAATGGATTTGTGTATGGACAGGAAATGTAGCACGAATGGATTTCTGTATATCATTCAATCTCCCAGATTTCTTGTGTAGTTATTTCTTCTATAATGGACAACTGCCTCAGTAGAAAAGCATTTTATTGTTAAGCAAAGTAGATTTCCTTGTTCGTCTTGCTTATTTATAAAAACCATTTTACAGAATTAAGTTGATTAAAGTTGATATATTTTTGTATGTCCATAGTATATAATACTAGCTATATGGAATATATGATAAGACAGATAGAGAATACTCTGGATCAATTTAAATGAGTGGAGTCTGGGGTGTCGTGCTGGTAACTTGATCTTATGGAATAAGATAAGTATTAATCCTATAGAAAGAAGAAAACACGTCAGAGAAATGTCATTGAATTTTATGTATTGAAATTGCAGTAAAGATGCCATCACATTTTAGTAGTTTCACAATCAGTTCATGTTATAGAAAGCAGAGATTAATTCAGTGTCACTCTATCCAGATGTACAGAAAGTGGATCTCTGTGAAAGCAATGCAAATGTACATTTACAATTACAGAATGTTTGCCAGTTTATTTAGGTTGTATTTCTGTAGCACTACTACTACTACAGTACTACTGTGTAAGTAAAGTAGTAAGTGCAGTATTTCAGGGTAATCGAGCTGGTTGGCTAAAACTCCCACTGAGTTCTTGTGCTTGTTCTGGTTGTTCTTCGGGTTGGTGGAAGTAGGTAAAGTGGAATCGTAAGTAATAAAGGGAAGAGAAGACGAAGTGAAAGCAGAGCAGAGCAAACATATAAAAGTTTTGCTTGGCTTAAATGGTAGAAGAGGGAGGACTGTAATTTGAAGCATCTTTATTTCTCTTTAGACCTACACTTGTAAATTCTTGAATGCAATGACAATTCATTATATTGGTAATTGGTTGTGTCATCCCGTGCTTGTAATGTAAGTTGTAAGTATTGCAGAGTCTTATGTTTCTCTTGCACAACTATTAACTAGCTCTCTGGCTAAGAAGAGCACAATAATTTATCTACGCACTCTATACAGAATACAGAATGACTTTTCCACCGTTGCGTTCTGTCTCCGCAGAAGGAAGCCAATTTTCTTTTGTGCTTCATATACATATTATCTTAAATTATAAATAACCACTATTTGCTAGCAGGTAATGTGGAAATATATTTTTAAACCTCATTTACATCTTTTACATCTAACTTCTGCTAATAGAAGTATCAACCTACATCATTTTATTATCCAAACATAATCATTTATTTATTCTAAGCACAACTTTAAATTTTAATAACTTCCTATGACCATATTATAGAGTTGTGACTATTATTCATGCGGTAACATGCCTGTCGACGACAAAAAGACAATTGCCTTAAATAATGCACTTAAGTACATTGTTCCAGTACTAAAACTTCAATGCTTCTCCCCTTGCAGCAACTATAATAAGCACGGCAGTATATTCTTACACGAAGGTGTATTGTCACTTGGGATTGCTTTAAGTTTATACTCAACCTGACTCACTCACACAATCACTACCGTAATAATAATAATATTGAACTCGTGAAAAGACGCACAGAATATTACAACAGAAGTTAGCATTTCCTGGAGAAGAAGAAGAAGAAGAAGACAATACAATGCCATCAAATATTAACAGTTGCTCATAATATGCAGTCGTATTTATTAGAGACGGTGCATGGCAGAGCATAAAGAATACATATTGCATAGAAATTGCATGTGTGCAGGAATATTCAAGGATATTGTAATATAATGGTGGCGATAGGAAAAGCGGGTTGGATTTACTTTGACAAATGGTTCATATTATACTCATTTGATGTCTCAACTTTCCTTCCGGCTTCAACTTTCACCGCCATAGCTGCTCCCGACTCCCGATAAGCCAAAAAGCAGCCATATGCTTAATCAATGAGCCTACGACACATAACCGTTTAATTTATAACACTCCATTAGGTTAGACTAGCAGAAAGAGCTGTGAAGCGTACGAATATCGTTTTTATTCATCTTGATGGGATGCGATGATGTCGCCGTGGCCGTCTTCTCCTTCCCGAATGCGAAATCCAATTCGCCGGCCTCTTTTACACACACTCTCTTTCTCCACATACACACTCATACACATACACAACGTCTTTTTGTTTGCTATCCCTTTACCAAAGCTGAAAGTGAAAGCTGTGAAAGCGAGAAAGCTCTAAAAAAAGTCAAGGAAGGAAGAAATGAAATGGAATATACGGAGATTCAGTCCACGAGAGACTGTCACTAGTTACATTGCATATTACTTTCCATCTATCCTTCTATCTACTGCTCACTTACATTTTATAAGCCTATACAACTACGTACTATACACTTATACATATATACCGTTCTAAAATACTACTACAAAAACAGAGTTTTCACATTGTCGAAGCCAAAATTTCCAGCGACTACGGATACTTATTATTATTAATACAGATAGTTGCTCAGAAAAATTCTCTGGTCGTTTTGCACAAGCAAGTTCTTCCAACATAAGCTCTATAGTATTCTAGTACAACCACACCGTAGCGATAAGTTATTCTCATCTTTCACGTTGCAATCCTTGGCAATAGGGGATCTTTAAGATTTAAGACAAATTATTACCATGCCATAATACATAATGCGATTTCTATACTTAAGACGTATCCCACTATTGCCACTACTACTATTAGTATGTATAAGGTATACCTTGTAATAATATTTTATTCTGGTAGTACCGGTACACGTAAGTAGTATATAATTGATCAAGTTCTTCGATATAGTACTCTTTCTATATGAGGCAGAGTCGTTTAGCTACACGAAAAGCTAAGTTTACTATTATTACTAGGTGACACAAATGAGACAAGGCGCTAGCCATGGAGATACTAGTGGTGGAAAAGAGAAGAAAGGAAAGATATAATAAATTTACACCGGATTCATAAGAATGAAGACGGGAACAGAATGCTCCAGCAATAATTCATTGCGATGAGGGAGTTAATGAAATATTTTTAGTCAAGCTTAGAGAGAACCTTATAGAACGGAACGAATGTAATAAATTGTAATCGGATAAGTTTGTTAGAAATCGAGTACGTTCTGCTGTTTGATATTTCTTCATCTTTCTACGACCTAGTTAAGCTCATACCTCATTGCTCATTAGAGACATCCGAAGAACCAGTCACAAATACACAACCTAATTCTCTTATTAGAGCAAAACTCTTTAATTCTGTGCAGATTTATAAATATAATAAGAAGTGTGTACGCCTACTGCATCCGGGAAATACTCACTTCATCTTTCCGTTTTAAAGGAATAGTTGATCATGCTCTTGTACAACCAGAAGCGCCACGTGAACTATCTATATTCCATATCATGAGACTGCACGTATGTTTCACGTCTTTACGTGTTTGTGGAGTGCGAGAGAGCACAAAGAAAGAGTGAGTCGTGTTATGAAACCAAAAGCCATGTCATACGTTTATAATGTACGGTGTAGCTTCCATATCCTTTCTAGTTACTTGTATATAAACTTGTCAGGGAAAGTAAGATTAGTAGAAGCATATGGTAGTTCGTGTAGGTTTGAGTATTTACATAAAGGAAAAGCGTCACAATGCATTTGGTCTGAAATAGGAAAGCAATGCTCTTTGGAGTATTTTGAGAGCTGAGTGAGTGAATTCCTGACCTGATTCTTGGTTGTTCCTTTTCAGGCGGCTTTTATGCCATTGAGCAAAAGGGTAAGAAGCTACAACTTTTGATTCTCAACACGAGTCTGTACTACAAGAAGAACACGTTGGTTGGACCGAATGAAGAAGACCCAGCCGGGCAATTTGCTTGGCTTCAGGGAATGTTGAGTAAGGCTAAGGAAAATGGTGATATGGTGTACATCATCGGACACACTCCACCAGGAAAAATGGAGAGGTACATCAGCAGTCGATTTGGCTACAATGTATATCAAGACCAGTTCAACAAAATGTGAGTCATTAGTCATATCATAAAATTGTTTTTACAGTTTAGTTTACTACGGCACTCTTTCCACATGTACGACACATCGAAGAGCCGTGCTGAAAATATTGTTTCTTGTAACGGCTATGAAACACACGTCCTGTCGTAAGTAATGTGTGCCCCTTTCACTCCCGTTATGATTATGACGGTGTTCTTGCGTAAGTTTGCCATTTGGCAAATGTGTGGGTTGTGTTACAGTGAGAATGAATGACAGCTTATGCCTATTAACTTCTCCTAGTCATCAGAACATTTTAGTCAAAGTCAACGAAACCGACATAACGTAACGTACATCAATTGACAGCTCCATGCAACGGGTCTACTACACTCCATTCTCTGTCTCGTTTTCCTTAATAACTTATAATAACCTAACTGTAAAGTCGAATAATACGGGAGCTATACGTGACTAAGTGTATAGGCTGTTGTTATCTTACTCATAACACTCATCCAGTTATTCGGGTCGAGTAGTCCTTCCTTCGTGGTGTGATGTCTGATGTGATGTTTGCTGAAAACCAAGCGAGCTGGACGAAACATTCTCATCCACTTTTCTCCTCACTCTCTCCCCAAGCTAGAAACTCCACAAAACTCCCTAACGAAAGTAAATAAATAGATCCGTACGATGACTTTTACGGAGCGCTTTAATAACCAATGCACCGCACACGAAGCAATGCTGATAGCAACCACTAAATGAAGTATAATTTCACAAACTCCTCTTCATATCACGACGGACCTTGCAAAATGAACAGAAAAACGCAAACCCAACCAACGGAAACAACTTAAAACTCAACTACTGTTTCTACGTAGGGCATTAATAGCATGAAATAAATTTTTTATACCTATATACATTGCCTCTTTGTTCTTTGTGGAGGATCTATGGTCTTTGGAGTTAGTCCAGCAGCTTTATTAATATAATAATGTGTAAGCACGACTTCAATGAAGTTTACCACCATGCTCATATTCCTCTAACTCTTACTCGCACCACACGGAGCTGGAATTTAGGCGGGAATGAAAAAGGTGGTGGTGAAAGCTGATCAAAACTAAGAGCAGTCGGCAATTGGAAAACCAGACATATCTGTACAAACAGATTTTATGAACGCATTGCTGCTGCACGACCTGTTGCAATCATTTTATTTATTTCAGACAGAATTTATGGCGTAAATCATAAAAGGTAGTTTATCCGGGTACTTTATGCTTTTAGCTCTTCGCTCCTTCCATACATTCATATCAGATATAACGAATAGCTAATTTATTATTACTTTCTTCCTAAATTACTGATGCAGTAGTACTTTTTCTACTGAGGCTATAATATATTGTAGTATATTACTTACAAGGAAACATTTTGGATTTATTAATAATGCATTTCTTTAACCACACTCACTTCCTGACGTCAATTTCTAATTAATGTGAAAGTACCTCACTCTTCTTTGTAAACGGGTTCATAGTGATGTTTCCACGTGGTTTATATGATTCGTTGTAATTTAATTTGTTGTTTATCCCGTTGTTCTGTTGGTTGACGTCATGAACTTGGCTAATTAGATACCCCCAGGTATTTACTGTTTAGATATTTATGTAATTTCATCAAACAGTGTCGCTATGACTGTAGAGTTACCTAGTAAGTAAGCTTTTCCTTGCTAAGTCTACGTCTTCACCATCCTTTGGATTTATTATTAAAAATTTTCTGAGTTGAAAAATTGATTCTCGCTCTTACCTGTTTGCATTTAAAGCTTTGAATGCCTCTTTATCTAACTCACTGCCACCAGCAGTTGGCAGGCAATATAATATGCAGGTAGATATACTTATACATTTATTTTGTTGTAGTATTTCCATTTGTGTCCAAGTTTTTTATTTCTTGGTACTCTACTAACTCTACCCACGCCTTGGATTTCCCCGTTTTGTACGAAGCCAATTCCACTGGGTTTAATAAAGTTCAAAAATGCCTTCCAAGAATACAGAATGAATAGCTTTTCGCCTGAAAAGTTTCTATCCAAAGTTTGGGAAAATGGTACGAATTTAATTACACATACTGCATAGGAGGAGAACAAAGGTGGCCCAATATTTATAAGTAATAAATAAGGAGAGTGAATCCATTGGGCGTACCGGTTCACCAGCACGTTAATTTGGTTATAATTATGGCCTTACGAATGAACCATTGTGTATCCCTGCTCAAATTTTACCGACTGCTAGTTTTCCCAGCACTTTCCGTATTATTTGTTATCAGATGAAAGGAAAACCGCTCTACGTTCTCTTCTCTAAATAACAGCAGAAATCACCTCAGTCCATAAAAGGTCGCAATGAGTGTAATAATAACTGTTTTAGGAGCAGTAGTTGTGAAAGTGCCCATTAAAACAAATTTACCAAGATATCGTATGGCAAAAACCATTCCTTGAGCAAAAACCGACCGTTATACAGTAAAAAACTGTATACACAGAACAATATGCCACCTGTTTATCCGTTCGTGTTTTCGAAAAATTAAATTACAAATGCATTGGAGTGTGCATACGAGACTATTTCTGCGTTTATTAATTAGAGCTTAAGCGCAATATTTATTGTTAATTACACCGTTGTTTATATAAGACGAAATGATTAATGTTTCAAACTAATGTGAAAGTGAGTATTGACGTTTCGTGGCTTTTCTATTTTTCCCCTGCATCTAAGATGAAATGAAGTAAATGTAATTTGGTTTTGTGCTAACTATGATTTTATTTGATTGTCTGTGTAGGTATTTAAAGTTGGTACGAGATTACCCCAGTGTGATAGCAGGACAATTTTTCGGTCATTTCCACTCTGACTCCTTCAGAGTGTTTTACGAGAAGATGGGTAAGTGTTGTTTGATTGCTGTTCTATAAGATAGTAGGCTACTGCCTGGTGTTTTGTGAATTCGGTATTGAGTGCAATAAAGTAGAGCCGGGCGAGTTATAGTGTCCGTTGAATCGTAGTCGCATGTAGTTGTCCAGCACACAACTTACTGGAGAATGTCCAGCGTAGCCGTCTTCTGGACATTTCTGCCGGAGTCGTCCAGTAGTGTGTAAATAGACGAGTGGTGGTAGTTGTATAAAGTATACGGTGAAGTGACTCCTGTATTAAGGAGGTTGATGTACGATTTTGTCAAAGTGAAAGTCGTTTGTTTCTGTTAGATAAACTAAAAGGGAAGTTTTGGGAGCGAGAGCCAATTTCGTACCTGTTTATTGCTCCTGCCGTCAGTCCTCGAAAGTCAACAATAGCTGACGAAATTGGTCCTAATAATCCTGGTGTCCGTCTGTACCAGTACAACACAACGTCTGGGCAGATTTTCGACTATACACAGTATTACCTTAACTTGACAGTGGCCAATCAAAAGAACGTCGCGGACTGGAAAATCCTTTACAATCTCACCCAATACTACGATCTTAGAAATGTTTCTGCTGCTTCTCTTAGTGATCTTGCGTTCGACTTCCTTAAGGATACCGAAAACAGCCCTTTCCTCAAGTAAGTCTCTTGACTCTGGTAATTTTAAATTAATTGATCCGACAAGCTTCTTATTCCTTGGACTTTTAATATGAATGTACACAATCCTCCCTATATCTTCTCAACTAACTATATCAACCCGACTCCGTCCCAACCCAATGCCAATAACCGTCTTTTCTTCCTTTCTACGTTTATTCTCTCCCTTCTACATTTGTTCAAATTGTCCGAATGTTTTCACATCCATATATCACGTATACTTTACTGTGCCTTTACAATTCCTCCATATATCTTCTAATACATGCTACATAGTTATCTTTACTAATACCTACTGTTGACTGCTTCAATCTTTACTGTCGAATTGCACTTAATTCAACTCAGCAAAGTCACATCGCAGTATTTGTAGAAAAGTATCGAGAGAAAGAGAAATAGAGAAAAGAAGTACTAAGATGCATTCTTTGCCGGAGCAACATGAAGCATATTATTAGCAGGAAAGCTGTACACGTTGTTGTGAGTATGTGTGTACTTTTCCAAGTATTAGTAGCTATCTTATTGAACTGCTCCCACCTACCTCCTCGACTTCGTTTACTTTCTTTTCTCATCTTCTATCCGCACGTAACATTTCGCTTAGACAGAAAAGATGTACACTACGAGACTTACGACAGAAAAACGGCTAATCTATAATCCTTATAGCGTCTTATTTCTTTCTCTATCTCTCTCTCTCTCTTTCCCCCGAAGAAGAAAAACTTCAAAGCCTATCCGTGTTTAAAAATATATACAAGTCTCTGACATTGTAGACAGTATGTACGAAGCAGTTCTCGTCGGAAATGCTGTGGCTCTATTAGTCAGCTAGGCATACACATTTTCTATTGGCTTTTATTACCTTTAGCATGTAGAGATAGGAAGAGGAGATAGTGTTATTGTAATATTACAAAGTATAGAGCCGTATAAGGATAATGGAACATCCTAGTCAAGAAAGAAAGTCGACTACAATGCTATAGTAGTAGTAGTGAAGTCTACAATGCGGGAGTAGACTAAAGTACGTTGAAGCGTGGAACTATTACTATTACTATGGCTGCTAATACTACTTCACGTACACAAGAGTACAATACATAGTGATACTGGTAATAGTAGTTCATTGCCTATCTATCTGCGAAAAGACGTTGGTGCACGACTAGGAGTGCAACGTGTGCATGTGTAAGAAATAGTGGAAGTGAGTCAAACAGAGAGAGAGAGAGAGAGAGAATGGAGAAACATAGTTGAGGTGGAAAAGTACGAGTAATAGTAACCCAGTAGTAGAAGAGTTATTTTTTGTTGAGTATCCTTGTTACGAATAAGAGGAAAGACACGAGGCAAAAAAGATACTGATAGCGTTACTGGAAATGTGAAAGGTTCTTTCTCCAGTCAATTCAATAGATCCAAAGAGTTTTATAGACATGCCGTTCAAATAGCGGAGTGGTAGCAGTGGCCCTGTAGCTTTGCTTTACAGTTTCACTTTTTGCTAGTTAGCCCCAACCAAGCCGACCAAAATTTTATATTATGTAGTTGCAGGGTTTTTAGACATGAAATAGATGTTTATATACTTATGCATGGGGAAATAGTTGGTAGTTTGATAGAGGAGTGGGTTGCACATAGAAAAACGTATTATATTGGTACTTAGTGAGAGTATGCACTGGTAGACAAGGCGGGAGGAGATTTACAGATAAGTCTGCTATAGGTTTGCTATTTGCCTTTATATTATAACACGATGTCATGTGTCAACTGTCTCTTTATACAATTACTCTCTTCTGTCTTTGTGTCAGTTGTTTCCAATACATATATTATTTGTTCTTGGCCCATATAGTATTTATATAAAAGTCTCTATGGGGGATTTCGTGTGTAGGTATTACTTTGCCAACTCCGTGGGCTACGAGGATCCCAAGTCCTGCAACAATCTTTGTCGGAGGACCCATTTTTGTGTCATTACCAACATAGATTACCAAGATTACGAGAGATGTATCCAGACAGTGTTTGGTTCAGCCGTACAAAGGAACACGGCGGACGCTGTATTCATGTTCCTTCTTCTGGGGCTGGCGGTGACGGTGAAATGGAAATCCGGTACCTAAAAATACTACTGCTGCTACAACTACAATCTTTGTAACCAATTCAGGCAAGAATTTCTTATGGGAAACTCTATGCATCCATTCATTTTCAATTGAAAGCAAGAAAAGGTACTCAAGACCCGACAGAGAGACAGACATTCATTATTACCATACAATACTATACGAAAAAATACCAATACGTAACTATACATTCTGATAATAGCACACTAACTACTGGCCTAGAGATCCACATTCCATAATACTTATTACACTATACGAATATTTCAATCATTCATACAAAAACAGTCTGTACTAATATTTACTTTCATAAATCCATACAATCCGTTGCCTCGCTTGTCCATCTTCCACTTCTTTTGTTGTACTTTGTATATCCGCGTTATTTTACAATCACATTGGAAAGTTAACGAATTTGAAATGAATTTTAGTTCATGATGACTAGAAGCCAATTATATAGTTGGTAGTGTTTCAGATACAAAAGGAATTTCCTAGTGCCCTATGTCATAGTAAATACGTGTATTTACCTAAATCTACCTACAGAAGAGTAAGACTCACATAACTTGTGTAAGTTACATATAAAACTAAGAATAATAAGAATACTATGAATAGAACTACTGTTGAACTCAACTCAATCAGTAAGTCAATCGGTACAGTCAAGTCAGTCATCTACAAACAATACAAAGGAAGCCCTCCAGATTTCTATACTCAAACTCATAAATGATGTTTTAGGTTTTAATTACCTACACCATTCTATTCTCTGTAGGAACAAATAACATGACACCTTAGCGTAATATACCTACTCTAACATAGTCTACTATACCAAACTATACTATAACTACTATACTTACTGTTGCTAAACAAATTAAATTAACACTACCCTTTGAAAAACATCCGTTGTGTAGTCCAGACGGAATAACAAAACGAGTAGATTGCTAATTGCTAACTATATTGTTTGCTAGTAACTGCTGTGAACAGAAAAGAAATTCAACGTAGAACACTAATTACAACATGTACTTCTACACCAATAGACCATATTACATTACACCACTACAACTTCTCCCTATATACACCAAACACAACACAAAACACAGAAATTACTGCGATACACACAACTACAACTTCAGGTACACATGACATGACATAATTAATTCTAAGCAGTTAAGTACACTTGAAACTCAAAATAATCCGAACCATATATACAAAGGCAGGCTGCAATTATCCCCGATATTACTTTATGTAGAAGTATTATTATTATTATTAGGACTGTATTTTAGTAGGAGACTCGTTTCATGACAAACACACTCTGTACAGTTCAGTTTACTTACACAACACACATAAAGAGAAGTGAAACTCTGTGAGTGTGACAGACATCCCCAGTACAATATTATACCCCTAAAGGAGACATTAGCACAGTCTACCTCTCTGTTCGTATTTATTCAAGGAGAAAGTCAGTTGTCATACAGTTCAGTAGTTATAGTCGTAATAGCACTAACCAGACACATTACATAAACTGTAAACTCATTTAGTCGCGAACGTAGAAAACATTCGTTATTTAATGCAAGGTAAACTTAGCCTAGGTAAAGGTACCTGGGTTTGGTGTGCAAAAACGGAGTTCTACAAATATACGTGGCAATGGCACTCTACAATGTACTCACGTATGTTCGTACATCAATATATTGTCGTTATATGGAAACATTAAAACATCGTGCAGGAGAAATAGATGAAGACACACAATACACACCTCCTAAAGACCCATAATAGCGACTGGTGTGTACTACTTACGACTTACGAGGGAGATGCGCGGTCTGTTGGGGTCCTAGCGAAAAACGAAAGGCATATTTGGATTCCTGAGATCAATTAGATTCAGGACATGTCAATAACTTTGTCCAATGGGCCACCCTAATGACCCTAAT
>JABASD010004532.1:0-15217 GCA_019776165.1 Pogonognathellus flavescens
TATTGGGGATTAAGGCTTACTATTTATTTTAAAGCATCTTCCCGGAAATAATTAGTGTAATTACTGTAATTGTAAGATGTAGGTACTATTATATAGTACTAGACTTGTTGTTTGTTGTACCAGAGACCGGATTCCCTAGCAATATTTTATTCCATTTACCCCACTGTAATATTTTTCGACTCCTCATCACCTCATCCAGCGTGATTCAAGTAATATATCTCTATAATTTAAAAACAAATCAAGTTAAAGTAGCTAACCTGCCTTTCTTTATCTGTATAGGGCATAGGGTCTATTCCATGTCTTGCATTCATTATTAGACCATAGTAAGAACCACCAAAAAATGTTTATGAACGGCTTAAATCATGAAAAACGTGTTTTAAATGATTATTTTGAAGTGAAGCGTGAAGGGTTGCAAATGTCATTCATGGTAGCTAATTTGGAGTAAATGAAATTCTGGATTGCAGGTACTTAAGCCTTTTCTGGAAAGTATAAAGTGTGTATAAAGTATAAAGTATACAATATCTATGACTGCTACACAAAACACTTCTATTTATTATGGCTTATATTCGGAATATTTCAACATATCCTAATATCTTACCTTTTTATTAAAAGTTTGGCTTACTTCTCCGCGATCTCTGGTTTAACTGTTGTGGTCGTATTTCAAATCCTAATAATTACCAATTGTATTGTAACTATGTAATTAATTAGGATAAAGTACCTCACGGAGAAATAGTAATTCATAATGCTTAGTATGATTTATATATTAAATAAGCATGCAGCATGTCATTTATTAAACTTAATTATAATTCTGCAGCTGGGGAGCCATATCAATAAAAGCATCGCGGTGATTACGGTCAAAACACAAACAGTGAATGTTTTTAAAGATTAGAGAAAAATATCTTTGAACATAAAAGCGAAGCAAAATGGTCAAAGAAAAGGACGGCACAGTTGTATGCAAGCTTTGTTTTGTTAGTTTGATTAAATGCAATCAATTATTTACAGTGGTTTAAGAAACCTGACACGAAATACAACTACGATAACCAATTGCCATTGCCATTACCATAATATTCCTAAGTATAAAAGTAAAATCAAGGCCGAATATCATTTATTGACTTTTAGATGTTTTGTCTGAATATTTTCTGCCTGACTAGTTTGCCTTGACTTTTATGACCCGTGTTGCTTTGATCTAAACGGAGTAGAACCTCTATAAATATGCTGCATAATATCATTTAATACAATAATTGAATTATTTCGAAGCTAAAAATGTCAATTACATGATTAACATGGAAATATTCATGAATGAATCATAATAACTAATAAACTTGAGAATCAAAAAGATGCTCTGGTAGCTTGCTTGTAGAATGGTATATCAACAGCATACGACTGACCTACTATTCTACAGACAAACTACAAGAGTACTGATAGTGCTAATTATCAGTAGTATCATCTCATAATTTTATTCTCACGTTTGCGATTTCTTACTGAAACCGAACAGTTTATGCCGTTGAATTTATGTATTCAATTTTCCATCCGTATATAGTTCATAGATTTTAAGGATAGTCGCAATGTAATTAAAGTTGATTTTAGTTAAAGAATTGTGTGTTTATTGTAGATGGTACATTTTCATTAATAAAATAAAATCCAAATAATATATGAACAGCTTATTATCATTTTAGCAAATTAAGTATATATATATTTGATTTAGAATATCACTAAGTGTTATCGCTCTCTTATATTCAGTTGTAATAAAAAGTAGTGTACGATTTGAAATTATCAAGGAATAAATGCAGTAGTAGGTAGTAAATGTTTTGTACGAAGAAAATGCTTTTCTTTATTTATGCTTATATCATTCACCGGTAGCTATATCTGTATTAGAAGGTGACATTATGAATACGACATAAATGTAATTAATGAAATACGTGTATAAAATAAATGTGTAAATAAATGAGCGACATGTGCTTTTGTCACTTAATTCCTCCTGTCTTTACTTTCGTTCATAACAAATGACATTTAATTAACCACATTACCTCTGTAGTGGTACCTAACCTAACCTTGTAAAAACTTGAAAGGTGTACATACAAAATTATGCATCAAATGATCTGATTTATCTGTAGTTAACATACATTTACTATTTAAATTCTTGGTTTCTGTTTCTTCACAAGGTATTCGAAAACTAGGCACTATAATTGTACCGTAAATTACTTTAGTGGCATCGCACAGAGGTTAGGAAGCCGCAGGAATCACCACATTGATACGTAGCCGTTACGTTTTTAGATACGGCGTGAAAATATTAAAATATTAAAATTCATGTTTTTGAAAATGTAAAAGGTGGTGTGTAATACGGTGGCAGCACATAAGGAACCATGCACAAAATACGTGTGTAGTTTAGGGTGGGAGGGGGTATGCAAAAGTGTTACGCATGGTTACAGGGGAGGGGAGTAAAGTAGAATTAGCGAGTTGAATTTGAATAAATACGAGTTAAATGTATAATCAGTTAAATTAATCCCATAAACGATAAAATAATTTTCAAATTTAAAAGGGGGAGTCCATAAAAATGTTACGTAATTTCAAGGGGGGGGGGGTCCACGAAAATGTTACTTCCTGTGTGTCCAAAATGCATTGTTAAGAAATTTACAATTACAGAAGAAAATATAATAATTGTGTAGCATAGGTATTATATTTTGGTAGCATAGGTATTATATTTTGGTAGCGTAAGGTATAACATTCATACAATTTCATTTCATTAATTTCATACATAATTTCATACAACTTTACTCAGTTTAATTAATAGTAACGACTATATAATTGCAATTGAGCGACTCATTTCTGAAGCTAACAACATTATACAACAATTATGGGTAGAATTATACATAATTTATACCTTTAAAAATGAAGAATACAAAAGAGTTTATTGTTATAATTAGTCGAAATAAGGGAAACGTACAAACTAATTCATCACACCACACCAATAATACGTACTTATATGAATAAGTAATAAATTGTTATTTTTGTAGAAATAATTAGTACCTGCTAACAATGGTGCGTTTGGTAGATTGTAGTTCACTTAACATTTAACCATCTCTTCAGGCCTTATAAATGTACATTATACAAGAAAACATAATAGCAATCGGCGTTATGAAAATAAATATTTGACATCTTCAGGATTGCTGCGCAAGGTAATTATAACATTTGAGTGATTGGAGATAATTCATATCTAACTTTGATCAAACAATTAGATAACCAACTTAACTAATTTAACATTTTTTTACCCACTGATTTATTACTGCAAATTACTACCCGCTTTCACGAGTCTTGTTAAACGAATAAGATTTCTTTCCTTTCTCTCCGGATGGAAAGTTAAAACGTGAGCTTGAGAACTGGTCATGTCACCAAACATTTTCTGGCAAATGGAGCAATGGAACGGCTTCTCATGATGTTTGCGAATGTGAGTATTCAAGTTAGATTTGTCAGCGTACTTCTGTGAACAAATGGGACATACGTGAGGCTTCTCGCCAGTGTGACTTCTTATGTGCAATGTTAAATTATACTGAAAAAAATGACGAAGTTGATTATAAAAATTTGTAAAGAATTATATATTACAATACAAGATAAATAGGAACAATAATACAGAAACTTACTGTGCG
Source organism: Pogonognathellus flavescens (assembly GCA_019776165.1). Classification (NCBI taxonomy): domain Eukaryota; kingdom Metazoa; phylum Arthropoda; class Collembola; order Entomobryomorpha; family Tomoceridae; genus Pogonognathellus; species Pogonognathellus flavescens. The sequence continues at coordinate 3,645 of JABASD010004532.1, forward strand.
AGGAAATATTTTCTTGCAGAATGGACATGATGGCCCAGTGCCTGTGAAATTATTATCAAAAATAAAATATTTAGTATTTATTTATTAAAACCGTGTCACCTTGAGTTTTTTCTTCAATGATACAAATGTCATACAGACTTACCATTGTGAACATTGATATGTTCCTTATAGCGCTCAGCATTTGTAAATTCCTTGCCGCAATTCAAATAAGGGCATATGCGAACTTGGTTACACGAACTGTTACTACTAGCACTATTAGTAGTAGCCGTCTCCGGCTGCTTGGAACGTTTCAAGTTAGAAGAATTCGGTTTCTTCTGCGTAGACTGTGATTGAAGACTGGGCATTAGTAATGATGGAGGTTTCGGTAAAATTATGCGATGTTGGCCAACGGGTAACAATATTCTAAAAAAATAACAGCAATTTAAAAATAATCTCACACAAAAATGTCTACAAAAAATTCAGAGATTGCAATTTATAGTATAAAGCAAAGGAAAATTTGTTAAGTACCCGTCAGGAAAAGAAGGCACTGGAACAATTGCTGGAGGCAACAATCGCATGACATTATTCTTCTGTGCTGAATTTTGTGCAGATTCTGCGGTCGATTTAACTTCTTCAATTATAATGTCATTGCTGTCTTCATCCGCTTGGTACATTTCCATTCCTTCGTTGCTGTCTCCACCCGACTCTTCTAGCTCCCATCGACTTTCGCTGCCATCGATACCGTATTCTTCCGTATCTTCATATTCCATCATATCATTCCTATTTCTTCCTGGTATCCTTATTACACTTCCGGTTTCGATCCCGTAGTCCTTATTATCACTGGCTTTTGTATTGTATTCCTCGTTAAAAACTGACGCCATTCTGAATTGACCCGATTCGTCTTTGACGTACAAAACATTCGGTTGATACACAGTGGCATTAGCATTCACGTTAGTACTGGCAGATTGTTTCTTCATATCTTTGAATAAACTGGACGCAGACGGTCTTAAAGCTGCAGACTCATTTTTCTTGTCTTCTATATCCGACTTAACATTTTCTTTCTTAGGTAACCCCGTCCCCGGTTTTTCACCTTTTTTCTCCTGCACTTCATCTGGTCGCTCTTCCCATCCTAATAATCATCAAAAACAATGCATGTAAAATAAATCATGTAGACTTAATAAGTTTAAAACACAATAATTATAATTTAAAATGTTGCTTTTTTCACTTACGATCACGTAATAATTTTCTGACCACACCACCGGTTGATGCTTCCTCTGCTGCAAGTGTTGCTGCATCTTGCTGTTGATTGTCGTCAACATTATTATAATAAGTAAGAAGAGCTTTCTCTGCCACGGAATACTGGAGCTGCGAAACTTGATTCTGAAGATGGTTAATTTGCTCTTGCAATAGAAGTATTTTGCTACTGGCAATGGAGCATCTGTGACATAACGAAAGTGTTTCTTCGTCCGTAATTCCTTTCGGCAGCGGGTAAATGTCCATCGACTCACAAAAATTCCCCACATTACTGGAATCCAGAATAGAATCCAAGTCAGCTAATGAACTTGCACTGCTATACTTAGCAGCATTTGGCTGGTTTTCATCCTTTATAGCGTAGAAGTAAAAACCACAAACGAAGCAGTTCTCCATAATTACGATTTACAAAACCAATAATCTACAATCAATCCAATATTCTTATTATCTTCAATGCATATGTTTATCTTCCACAATCCTCATGAACCATTAACCACGTATTCACAATCTTTAAAAAAATAACAAAAACAATAAACGCACAAAATTAAAACACAAATCAGTCAAATAAATCCAGTCCTGCTATAACATATAAACCGGAATCACCGGATTACAGACATGCACATGGTACAGCACACACAGACCGGACCAGAGGCTGAAATTGCGGTGTCAGGTGACCAGAGATATCTATAATAAAAACAAGGCACAGAATAGTGCAATAATGCACAGAATAATGCAGTAGTGAGTAGCTTCCTGAGGCCCGTGTGATGCGCAGGTCACGTGACACTGCATGTACTGGAATTTTCGACCCTTGCTCGCCCTGTCGGCTTAGTACTTACCTATACTATAGAAAATTTATTTATACAGTAATAATTTTTTTATAAGGCTACAGCTTTTAATACATGAGGCGGTATACCCCTAACATGTAAATGCCAAATGAAGCTACAGCTCTTAATACATGAGTGGGCATACCCTTGCATGTAAAAATAATAAATAACAATAAAAGAATAACAAGATAATTGTAACTATGGTTACTATGATACTCTTTTTTATTGTTATTATTACTTTTTACATGGAAGGGGTATACCGCCACATGTATTAAGTGCTGTAGCCTTATAAAAAACTATTACTGTATTATGACACTATGCACTACACGTACAGAAGATACTACGATTGCTAACATCACCGGACCAGAACCGCGTCATTTGGTAGACCTTTACTATGGAAATGGTACCAGCAGGAGCTGCTAAAGCTGCCAGTATGTAAGTATAGTAAGTTTAGTAAGTAGTTTTTGTACGTTGCCATATACAAATGCATTGCTGGTAAAATTGTTGGGAAACGCAGGTTTAGTACGCCACTTTTCCATGGAACTTAGACTCAACCAGAAGCAGAGAAGCAGTTGCACCAGCAAAGTACCAGCAATCCTCGTTAGTATCTTCTGTGAGACACATTTGGGTATCCTTGTGTTGACTTTAATGGTAACACCACACTGTAGTCTAATGTGTGTTACTGTGTTACTAATAACAAGTAATATAAATCTAAAATTTTTATGTTATTCTAAAGCAAGGAAAGTGAGGAAAGGCAGGCAAAAACCTATTCTATCTGCTAATTCCTAGCGATGTGAGACTCCGTCTCTATCCGTTTCACATACTAACAAACCTATATTTTGATTCAATTCCTATTGTGCCTATTTTGCTTATTTTCAGTTTTTAGTGCCTATGCCTAGGCATTTATTTATTTTGCCTATTCTGGATTTTTAGTGCCTATTTCGTACAAAATTGTGCCAAAACAGACAATATGTGACTTATTTTGCCAATTTTTGGTTTTTAGTGCCTATAAAAAGCCTATTTTGTAAAAATCGGTAAAAAAGCTGGCAGATTTGGAGCGAGTGAGGAGCTAGAACGGGACAAAAATTAGTGTGGATGGTTTTAAATTATTTTATCTAATAGTCACAAAATATTTTTATTTAGTCATTGGCTGCACACGCAAGCTCTTTTCAGAGCTGTGTGGTGCAGATTTTAAAATTCAATTGCTTAATTGTATTGTAGGCAGTATTCTTTTGTTAAATGCCGTTTTAAACATATTTTCATCCTATTTATAGCACTAGTACACTTGTCACACCTCAATTTCATCATTATTATCGATAATTTTTGAAATTTTTAGTGCCTATTTTGCCATTTTTAAGGGCTTAAATGCCTGGCTTTTTTGAAGTTTATTGTGCCTGCCTTTCCGGGCTTTAGTTATTACTGAACATAATATTATCTGTCGCTGTGCAAAAAATCGGCTTCCCGGCAGGAAGTGGTCATTGTTGCTACGGAGTTTATAAGGCAAAAACATACTCAAGAAGCTGAACAAAATTTTTTTCGTAATTTCTTACTGCTTTAAATTGTTTTAAAGTGAATAAAAATGACTGTCATATGACACAGACATCATTCTACCGTTTGTGAATGAAAAACATATAATTGAAGTGCTTTATTTGGACATTACTCCAAAATCTTTCCATTAGCTGTCCTATGTGCACCTGTTTTAACTAGCATGATAAATGCTGAAGGATCATTAAATCGCAATAATAATCCTGAGGAAGTTAGTATGGACATGAACTTATTGTTAGCAGATGCATTATATTGTTAAGATTGCAGATATGAAAATAGATTAGACTGTAAAAACCATCCTTCGGCCTTTGTATTGAAATGAATTGATTAAATGTAAATACGATTTCCATTTTGAGATTTGTTTTTACTATACCTAGAAGTTTTATGTACATAAAACAGTTTAAATTAAATCATTTCCGTCGTTTTCATAAGATCTCAGAATTACATTTTATTTATCTCTAGTCTAATCAGCCTACAATTATATGAAATCATTATAGGTAAGGTAGATACCTAGTACGAATTCATGGACTGCTTTAGCTCCGTTCTCAGCTCCGTGAGGTACGAAATATTTTATACTTCATAGTAAAACACCCTTGAAAATGTAATGCTAATGTCAGTTTAATAGTACAATTTTATGCATGAGAAACATATTTCAATACTAATTTATAACTGCACCTAAACATAACTATAACACGTTAAATACTACTATAGAGGCAATCAATTATAGATTCAGAAAACCGACCTGAATAAAGCAACGGTGATATCAGAACTAAAACATGTAGATATTTTGATGAGGTATAATTTAGTAATAGTGTTTGTACATTGTGTAAAATTAGTGTAAAATTACTTTGAGAGAGACCCTTTGAATGACTGCATTTGATACTGTTTTATATGTACGTAACCTACGAATCAATGACTGCTACGTCCAAAACGCACAAAACATATAGTTGCCCTTCGTATGGCTTGAAAATCCGTGAAACAACGACTAATAATTTCCCATATAAAAATTTATGTTTGACTTTGACTATTGTTGATTATACACATGACAGTATACAAACAATACATTGTATAATATTTGACAGTCAAAATAATTCAAACTGTCAAATAAATAAAGTTTTGCGATAGGTATAAACAAATTGATACATACAATTTTTGCATTCTCCTACCCTTTTGAGGGAATGGAAATATAATATTGCAAATCTGACTCACGACATACTACGTTCTATCTACGAATCTGTTATTTCCTCATATATTCAAGTTGCTAATAGCTAATAAATGCATGTACTATGTAGGAAAAAACTGATAACGGTTGCATCCTAAGTGCTGTAGGTAGGTACCTTATGTTACATTGGTTTAATACACAAGTTAGATATAGTGGAGAGACAAAACAACATAAAAGTGTATTTAAATGCTAAGGTGGTCACAAAGTAACAAAACAATGTTAAATGATCCATAATTTACAATTGTAATTGAGAAGGCTGTAAACATTAGTAGAGTAATTTAGTTCAGTTTGGTAGAATTAAGAAATATTTTTTAGTATAAAAGGTAACGTAGTATTCACATACATCTGAATAAATGTAAAATAACGGAAAACGAAAAACAATGCTGGTGTGGATGGGAAGAGAAATATTTAAATAAATAAATAATTAATAAACTTATCCATAGATTAATTGCATTCACTTATTACATAATATTACTTATACACATTATAAATGCTTAATTAAATACTCGATGTTTGACTAGTATCACTGTTGACCGCATTTGCCTAGAAAACTTTGTGCGAAAGTACACATATACACACATGATTATACAAACAATACATTGAACGGTGTGCATGTAATCGTGTAAGTATACACAGCAATCTTTAAACAAAAGTAAAACCCTCTCAGATATTTCAAAAGGTTTTCTATAAACAGCAATAAGATTCATTTCCATAATATAATATAAATAAAACATAGTTTATCCTGTCCCAGCTCTGTACTAACTTTCTGCTAAGAATGTAGTATAACCAGATTGCCTATACCGTTTACCCATTTCCTGCTCAACCATTGAACAATTAGCATTAAAGATATAATTATAGTAACTGGGCGAAGTAAAACCCAAAAGCAAACCTGAGACATGTAAAGTAGGTACTTATCGACAAAACAAAATAAAAATAATTCATAGGGTTAAACCGTATAGACTTTCAAATGTAAATATGTGGTTGACTCAAAGACTAAGACATTACATTACAAACAAGTTAATGAATTTGCTTGAGTAATTTGAGTAATCTCTGTAGCACTGACTGATGGGGTATTCTTACAGTAATTAGTATTTTTCACAATTTCCTGAAGAATAAAAGTTTACTTCATTCACACCATACCATCATATTAATAAGAATAAAGCAACGAAATTTAACAATAACATAAGTAAAAATGAAAACGAGTTGACTGGAGAACCATAGAACATTTAGTTCTTTTATAATTATGTAAAAGGATTATGTTATTACAGATTTCAGACCAAGAAGATTGAATTAAAATGTGCACTTACGGTTTTAAAATAAAAACTGCCTATTGTGAATTGCTTAGTTAAGCTATAAATATTTTGTTAGATAGGAGAGAAAGTAGTTCATTCTTAACAATGTCACAGCTTGCAAAGACAAAACAGCAGCGGAATGAATGACCCTATTGCTACGAAAACTGGAAATACGGCCGAAGTTAGAGTTGCATCTTCATATGGGTCAGCTGATTTCGGCCCACTTGGCTTCCGGTTTTTCAAGACCTTTACTTCTTCAGGTTCTTCATTCGGTTCCTCTTCTTCTCTAACTGGTATGGGAGGTAACTGTGGTATGTCTAAAACAGAAAGATAAGTCATGTGCTATTCTAATAAGTTTATGACATCAATAACTGTGTTTCACAAGTTTTTATCGAATACCTTGGATGGTTCCTTTCATTACGAATACTGCATTGATTTTGGGGTTATCCCGGTATCCCTAAATATAAGAAAATCAACATTTTATAATGATAAAGGATGCTTACAAGCGGTTATTTTACATTTTTATTATTAACCTCCCACCGAAAAAATCACAATTTACGCACCTTAATAAATTCAACACGAATTTTACCACCGCGGACTTCCGACTCTAAGCCATTGTACACAAGGGTTTTGGCATTGTTAGTGACATGAAACGGGACGACCTCATCGTACGCTACTCCATGGCCAACTTTATCATGAATGTCAAGATCAGAGATAATCGTATGGTCACCATTAAAGACGACATCGAAAACCTGTAAAAATGAAGAATACAAAGGAGTTTATTGTTATAATTGGTCGAAATAAACGTACAAACTAATTCATCATACCACACCAACAAACCCGAAAAGCTTGGGAAAGTTAGTTACATTAAAATATACCAATAATAATTGTTAGTAAAAGTACATGTCGATGTTTACCTTCATATTCGGAGCGTTAAAATAAACTTCACAAAATTTTAAAACCATGACATAATCTCCATCCTCAGATATTGGTATATCATATCCAAAGGTAGAATGATGGTAACGTTCTGTTTGATATAGTAATTGATCATTAGGATGAACACGTCCCACGGTCAACAAATGCTTTCCATAATCCGATGCAATTCCAACTTTAAGAGGATCCTTTTGATAACGAATGCCATGAACGTCAGTATGAGCATCCCCTCCTGCATTGACAGCGAATACAACCTTACCACCTCCGTCCGCTCTGTTAATAACAGCAACGACCATCAATAAGAAAGTCACTGCATGATGGTGAAATCCCATGCTGGAATGTGGAAAGATCTGTAAAAAATCGTACATTGATTTTAAAATTAAAAAACCGGCATACTACAATATGAATATTATATTATTCTTATGGGAGTTGTGTGTAATGTCAGAATGATACTAATAATATACTTAATTGAGTCCTTAATTTGATGTGTTTAGTCTTATTTATTACCATTCTTTACTTACCACAAGTAATAAATAGGAACGAATAAAATTTTTACCTACATAAATTCCAATACTCTCTCACTGCAAAAAGTGGTTGACTGGGACTTTTAAAAGCAATAGCAGCATATTATACAGTTTTCCTATCTATAGTTTTTGATTCTCCAACTGTAACTTGTAACTTTAATGCTAAATAGACAAATCAGGGCTAACAATGATGCGCGTCAAAGTTATTATCCTGAATCTGAATGTTATCACGATAACTAGACATGAAACCATTGTATGACATCTCAACTAATGTATTAAAAATTTTGGTTTTCGTGCAGCATTTAATGTAATACAAAGGTAATGTGCAAATATAAATATATATTATATATAATGATTCAACCGACAAATAACAATCTACTAGTTAAATTCAGCTCTCAATATGCTTTTGGTCACTAGTCACTAGCTGTACTTTAACTTTAACCTAACCAGGATTTGCTTATGCTTTTTTCGTCAGCGATTTTGGAATGCAAAATTGTCACATTAAACCGACAGCTGTAGTAGTTGTTGATAACAATCGCCATGACGGACGACTGTGATGATAAATTGTTGAAAATTTTTACCGGCCTGTCAGCTGTCGGCAGAGATCCTATATTATATTTTCTTAGAAGAAGGAATTTCTAGTTTCACATTAAGAAACAGAAATGCCCCTTAGTCAAATGTCAAAATATGTATGTAAAGATTTCAAAAGAAATTCTATCATCCTAGTAGTTAATATTACGTATCAAAAGATTATTTCATGTTTAACATTCAATTGCCCTTTACACGTCATCAATTTGTTCTCTCATTATTTAATGATTATTTTTATGTGTTTATAAATCAGCTAATAGCATTGAAATACATGATTAAAGCTAATTATATATAATAACATTTATTACTACGTAATTGAGTGAATGATTTGCGATGAGTTGCCGGTAAATGGTAATGCAAACAACAAGACTGAAGTGAAAACCGGTTGCCTACTTTTGACTGACAGCAAATTACAAGTTAACAAACCTAGTCATCAATATTGCATTTATCTACACGTACAACATATGATATATTGCTCAATGTAACGAATAAAGTAAGTACTTACACAATTCCACACGTTCTTCAATCTTCCTGGAGGTATGACAAACTGGAAAATTGTACTTGTTGATACTGCACTTCTACTGTCTTGTTTATGGAATAAATTTTTTACAGGTTCACTGTAATGTAAGAAAAGTGCGAATCGACAACTATGTGCAGTAATAATTTGTAAAGTTAAGTTTAAACTTCAGCGGCGCGTTACAAAACTTCTTCTCTTTCGTTAGTTTTATCATTGTTGCATTTTGCATTGCTTTACGTTACATTACAACAGTCAGCTGTCGGGATTCCGGCCAAGCCAGTCTTCCTAGCTTCAAATTCTAATTAATTCAATACATTTTCAAATAAATATCTTTACAATGCAGTGTTCCCAAATATTTCACAACCTCACTAATAAATGTCACGTTTAATTGTAGTCTTTGCATGTGTCGTAAAAACTGAAATCAGCCAAGTTCATTGGAACTTTGGCTACATTGTCAGATGAAAAGAGGTGGGATTCATAATGTGCCTACCTACACGTCTACCGTATAGAAAAGCTTGAGCAGACACAGTTTGATTAAAAATGCATAAATTAGTATGAATTAAGATTTTTGATGAAATTTATCAAAATTTTGTATTCAATAAAGCATAAAAATGACTGTTTTTCTAATACAGAATCTAACTTTGCCAATTTTTGTTATAATGTCACAAGAATTGAATCAAGAACATCATGAAATCTGCTTGCGATTATTGCATTTATAATTAAAAATACAGATAAGCAAGCTAGTTCTAAAGATTACTAATTTTTGAGTACATATAGATTGGATCCAACACAGTACAAGAAAGTGGTGGCACTGGCAGTGGCTAAAATGGAGAGGCCAAGGCAGAGAGCGGTTTATATATTTTCCTGCAAGCTATCAGCTTGCGATAACTCTTATAGGAATGATTTGTCTGTCTGTTCATGAATGTCATAAACGCTCACGCCGCCTGTGACTGACAAGTATACAGCTTCAGCAGCACCGAATACTATCAAGGAACAACTGACAGTCCCTTCAACTTTAATTGCAAATTCTGAACACAAAAATATATTTTAACTAACAAAAAATGCACAACAAAAAATCTCATTTTCAATGTTCTAGTATAGCTCAGCCCTAATTATGTCTGTTTAACTTAATTTGTTCTAATTAAACCAAACCAGTCTGCGGAACAAAAATCCTCGCCAAGTGTGAGTCTAGTTAAACTTATACAGAAAAAACGGTCACATAAAGATTAAAAAAACAGGAAACGAAATATGAAAACGCATTATATAAGTTGCCGCTTTATCACTATTTTGATGGGTTTTATTGGGTTTCTTATACTTTTTTTAGATAAAGCTGTGTATGTAGATTAAAAAACCCCGATGGTTTTTTTCCCTACACAACGTCTAGAAATGGAGATATTGTAAAAACCGCATTTAAAAAGCCCGTGTTTTTGGGTTTTTTCAAAAAAAAAACCACGGACCACTCGAATTCTTATTTCACTTTGCATTAAAATAATGAGGCCGGTTTCTCACGCAAAGTTGTTCTGCTGTCTGCGCTCCCATTAAGTATTGTATAAAAAATTGAATAGGAAATTCTTTGTTCGTCAGAAAATGTAATATCCAAAGTTATAATTAATACATACTTTGATTGAAATCTGAAATTTTCATACCGATGCGTTTCGACAGAGCTGAAAAAGCAAAAGGTAATATAAATCAAACTAGAACTTTAAATTTAACATCGAACTATAGTCAATAGTAACAATAGTTAAAGTTAAAGTATAGTATGGTCTTACAAGTCGTGGACTTAAAAGAGTTGTACAACTGTAAGATTTAAAAGAATAAAAGAATAACCAAAATATCAGCAAGACGAGATTCTCATTGTTGAGTTCTCAAACCTCCTAAACCTTAGAGCTCAGTAAGATCTCTCGACAGAGCACATCAAGGATTCTCAGTCTTATCGTTAGTATATAACTCTATGTACTTTGTTAAAACGATCTTCAATCTGGTTTAAAAAATTGCATTTTATTATTGCATATTTAACGAAGAATAATTATCGAAGAAGATTTTGCTCAAAGTACCTAATTTGATAGTACATAACTTGGTACGTATGCTAAGTAAGGTTTCTGAATAGGTTTGACTGTGTGAGTCTCGATCCCAGCTCTGATACTGACACTGACCTCTAAAATAGAGCAAGTTTTATTAGATGATTCCCATTGCTTCCTATTGGAATCCCAATGCTATTCCAAAATCAATGCATTTTGGTTGGCAACGCATGCGAAATAGATGCGGGAAGAAGTAGACAGGCCTGTGCGAAGATTGGATATTGTGTAGAGATTGTACACTCATTCAACAAAAACAGTCAATTGCTGACTGTGTGTAGTTTGGTGGTGTGGGCTCGGGGCTGGCTGGGTTTGTGCTGATTGTGCATTGTGCATGGTTGGTGGGGCAGTGGCAGTCTGGCAGTAGTGCGCTGCAATCTTCACCAATTCTCATTCCTCCAAGTCCAAGCCAATTCCAAACCAACTTCTGCTGCACTCACACAACAGACGAGGAGCCGGAGAGTAGAATTGTAGTAGAGTGTGGCTATTTGTGCTGCGTCTTTCTTCGTTCATTGATTGTGAATTGTTTGACTTGTGGATTCTAAATTGCGATTTTACGATTAGTTTTACAGTTCAACTCCAACCATACCTACTCACACAGCACAGTTAACAAAACGACGCTCAAGTAGACTAGGCAAGCAATTAATTCAATTAACTCTTAATTTAAACCAGTTCAAATCCTAAACGCGTTCAACGTTCTTCTATAAGGTTGAAGGTGAGTACAAAATAGTTTAGCGAAGACCCTAAGTAACATGCTACGATATAAGTATACTACGAAAGTTATTAGGGTTTAGACGCTATGCCGTTTAGCGCCGGAAAATTA
>JABASD010004533.1:0-15216 GCA_019776165.1 Pogonognathellus flavescens
CTAGAGGATCTTCGACTTGGAAATTGTTCATAAATCCATATTATTTGAAATCTGTGATTGTCTGAAAATGCCATATTTACTAAAATATGTTCCTTACAACTGTATACGAAATAATCTAAACCGGCAATTTTGTGGTTTGAATGTTTGTGTAGTTTTACTTTATTCTAAATTCGCAAACAAACCTAAAATAGTATGCTTAAATAAATTATAAACCATTCGAAACGGAGCAATAAAGTAGCGCATGCAGGAACATATTATTATGTAACCAAAGGGTTGTCAAATACGTTAGCAGAAGAATAACCACTGTGAATGTGTATTATCTTTAATAGCATGCATTAATTCCCATTTCTCAAAATATTTAAACATTGGCGGTCGTATTGAAATTCCAAATTGGCGGTCGTATTTAAATTCCAAATCGGCGGTCGTATTCAAATTCCAAATTGGCGGTCGTATTCAAATTCCAAATTGGCGGTCTTCACTTGCAAACATTAATATATATTAATTTATCACTATTTAAGATGCACGTGATGCAGTGTATTGTTGAGGCTGCATTTACAAACTAGTCATTCTAAAAGGTCATGAAAAAGTTAACTGATTGACGCCATTGTCGAACTTGACCTTTTTTGTGACCCAAAGGTTACGTGTGAGAAGTTTGAACGAATTGCTTTCATCCGTTCGTGAGTTATGGTGTTCACGGACGGACAGACGGATGGACAGACGTATTCACCATTCTTATAAAGTAGCTTGCGCTACTTAATAATGTATAATTATAAAAACAATTAACCGTTGTGTATATAATACTTGCACTTCACGTTTTGTTAAATTGTAAATCATAAGTTGAATAGATCAGAATCGATAGTGCCTACATGGCAAACTTCAACGAAAAATTAATTATTTCTTTTGCTTTTATTTTATATAGATGCACAGCTTTACAGTGCCCATTATGATAATACCGAAAACACTAATAACTGTAAATTTTTGAAATGAGTAGAAAGATGCAACTTTAACTTTTATGGGTAGACAGGCTTTATAGTTTTGAGTAATTTTGTTTTTCAGTCCAAGCAAACCAATTTTATGGAATCCTTTGGACAGGTAGATGAATGTTGCCAGCCATTGCGCTAATGTACGACACAATCAAACAAGTCACACAAGAGAAAATACAAAATATGAAGAAGAATATCACACCCTGATTATCCTTATTACAATTGATTGCACCATAATTGCAGACAATAGATATTATGATGCAAAACATTTTAGTAGCAGGAATGAATATTTGGCTGAAGCATTCGCAGTATTGAGCATGAACAACTTGAAGTGTTCTGTAAGTTTTGAGAAATATTTTCGGATCGATATCATCTAGGTGCATCCTAAAGATTTATCAGCAGTTAGAAGCTGATTTTATATTTTGTGCAATCTGATAGTAGTGACAATAATACTTAATAATATTGTCAAAGACAAATATAAAATACGGTAGTGGTTAATAATTTAAATTACCTTAAGAAGCGCAAATGTGATGATGAAAACTGCAAATAAACCAAGTTGAAAATTACCATTGTTGCCCCAAACAATGCTATGACTGAAAAGAATATTGCTTCAATAGCCGCAACAGTTGCGAAGACCAGGATTGAGTTGTTGGAAGCGGTGAAAATATTGTAAATGAAAAAGCTGGCTTGTGGAAAAAACCAAAATGTAGTAAATACCATCGGAAAAAATACAACTGGACATAGCATACATTGGATAATAATCACCTTCGTTATAAACTCGGATTTTGGAGTTGAAGACAGTTGATCTAATTGTAAGTAAAAAGTATTATTAAAATTCGTGTATAAAAAACCTACAATTTTACAATTTAATAAATTTGAACATTGATAAGTATATTGGTGCATTTAAATGTGTATGAAAAATATATTTCACATTACCTTCATATTTACAGCACACAAGAATCAACTGATTTGCAAATTCCAAAATTTCGGTTTTCTTTAATGCAAAATTTATTTGCAATGTGGATACGATAAGAAAGCTGAGAAACCAGGCAGTGTGAATGAAAAACTCGATGTCGGTAATCTTATCATAGACTGCAAACAATTTTATAATTAGTAGTGTCGAATGAATCCAACTGTACCCAAGTAACCCTTTTGAAATTAAAAATGTAGCACTGGTATCTTCTTTCTCAAATAATAATTTATTTCCTGCCCATTTAAAAGGAAAAATATGCAAGCGGCACACTACACTAAAAAGCGAGCTGCCCAAAATGAAGGTATTTCTATTCACCATAATGATTATCCCAAATAAAAAGGAAATACGAGTTCAACAAAATACCTAGCAACAAACGATTTAAATTGGAACGACAGTTCTTTTGTGTGCTAAGTTTTAGTTAGCGTTTTAGTTTTATCAGATTGATGCAGCTCACTGATTGTGAGAATAAATAGAAACTTCAAATCGTTTTTATTTTTGACGAATGATGTTTTGATGTGTTTACATTTTCATTAAGGATAAATTATTACCATTTATTTTTTCCAAGTAGTCAACGTCAAAAACAAAAATAGAACGAGGAATTCATTCAAAGGTTATCACGAAAAAAATAGAACTGTCAATTAACTACTTGGTATTTATCATGATACATGTTTCAGGGTAGAAATGTTTTTACATGGTTATTATTTTGTTTATCTGCCAAAAAATATGTACCAGGTATTTTTAATCAAAATGCTGTCACTTAATTGCACGCGGATAGGATTCTTATATAAAATATGTTCCACAATTATGAGTAAAGTTGAGAAAAATGAATAACATTGATAATTATGATAAGTTGAAGTTGTCTCCCTACTTCAAGAAAACTATTATAGCATTTATTATTGACATTGAAATTAGAAATTCAATATAAATACAAACAGTAATAATAATGAAACGTTCTCACCGTGCAGTCAAAACAAGAATAAACGAGGTAGTCATACAAAGTTCATAACAAAATTAAGGATAAGTGGTATACTGTTAAGTCTGCCATTATATTACATGGTAATTATCCTCATTTATGGAGAATATAGAAATCGTTTTACCTTGTTTAATTTATTTGGGTTATCCGTTTATCTGCACATATATTACGTACTATAAACAATTTTACATAAACAATTATTAAGTGGTGGAGTTACTAAACCACTTGATAGGAATGATGTGTCCGTCTGTCTGTCCGTCTGGTATCAACGCACACAACCGTCTGGTGTCAACGTACACAAACTGTGTTCCAAAATTTACCTTGAAGGAGAGTTCATGGAGAAAAATGACTAATTTATGCGAATAGGCTGTACGTGTGTCCGCCTGTCTGTCAGTCTGTAAGTCTGTATGAACGATAATTCAAGAAAGTTTTGAGCTAATGACTTGAAACTTGGTACACGGGTTCTAGTGGTCCTAGTGAAACTGTGGAAGCCGACTTCGGCACTCCCTCTGAGTGTGGCAGCTAATGAGTTGGGTTACCTGCAGCCCTACAATGAATTTTTCGATATATTCAAATATTTTGGCTGCCACTGTTCTTTCTCTGTATATAGTTGTTAGTGACCGCAAACATTTTTGCAATAAATCGAAAAATTTATGATTGGGCTTCACGTAAACCAACGCATTGGCTGCCACACTAACAATAAGAGGGAGTCCCGAAGTCGGCTTCCACAGTTTGCTTCACATTGTGTAGGAGAAAACGGGGCTACATCGCAACGATAAATTGTGGTTCTGTATCACAGTTTATATACATTACCTGGATATTACGTGGATATTTTTAAATTCATGTACTAGCCATAGCATTTCTAGCTGCCAAAACGGTTTCACAGAGGATATGTCGATGTCACAGTTTATGTCACCATATCATAGTTCACATTATAACGTTAATTTCATTACTTGTTTGCGCCCGGATTTGAACCGGTTTATTTAAAGGATTCCATGACAATTCGACGCGGCCAACTAAAAGCCGTATAAATTCACTGCAGATAATTCATTGCAGGACAAAATTTATGATGATGCAAATTAGCAGCGGAACCAAACTGGTAGCGTTAAATATTCATAGCAACACATCGCAACTCGTAGCAATGTCAAATTTATTAAAAAGTCAAAATTATTTTTTTCAATTTCAATCGGAATATGTCAAAAGAATATTTGTCATAAGGTCAAAAAGTTTACAGACCCGTCCGCGTCATTTCTTTAATGCATTACCAAAATGTATGTTGCTCACTAAATATTTGAGATAATCTGAAAATTCTATGTTGGCATAGGCATAACTACTTTCTTTAATTTTTCTCCTGCAGTGATTAATTTTCGTCGTTTATGCAATGGCTGTGGATCTCCTGTATTCGATTTCACCATAGACATCTTACATCTATTTATGAATGAAAGATAAAGTGTAGTGTATATAGTATATAATATATATTGGGTTCCATATTGAATTCTACTGATCCGTTCGTGAGTTGTTGGTGTCAAAATCAGCAGTTATTCTGAAAGGTCAAAGGTCATGAAGGAGTTAACCGATTGACCTCATTTACGAAATTGACCTTCGATGGGATTGAGAGATCACGCGTGAGAAATTTGAGCAAGTTACGTTCATCCGTTCGGGAGTTATAGCGGTCACAGACGGACCGACGTAAACACCATTCTTCATTCTTATAAAGTAGCTTGCGCTACTTAACAATTGTACTTTTTCGCATTATTAAAACGCTGACGGTGTTTTAAATTCAAAAGCTGACAGATTTGACTTTCAAGCATAAGCGAATTTCACACAAAACTGTTTAGAGTGGCTGCATTAACACATTAGTCGTTACACTCAGTCAACGATCATGAAGGAGTGGACCCATTTGACACATCTTCGAACTTAACCTTGCATAGGTTCTCACTAGTGCATATGCCAAAATTTGATCAAAATATCTCAAACCGTTTTTGAGTTATCGTGTTGACGGATGGACGGACGGACAGCTTTATGATTTTTATAAAGTAACTTCGTCACTTAATAATCGTTTTACCAAATAAAAGGCTTAGCTGCTAGCTAGACTGCATATTTAGATCGTGGAATCGAGTTTTTGTATCTCCAATAAAAAAAATTAGGGCAAAACAACATACGAATTAGGACATTGGTTTCGCTAAATCAAACCCGTAACTCAAGAATGAGTTAAACTAATGCATTTAAACTAATTCGTTTTCCCATGATTCCAACGTGTACATACGCGCTTGGATGGCTGAATATGTCTTTTACGGGGCTTTATTGCGTTGCTCACAAATGTTGCCTTATCAGGAACTTTCTGCCGAACCCCGAGCTTGTTAGTTTGAAGATGAGGTCAATCTGTGTCAACACCTTAATGACAATTGATCATTTAGAAGAAATACTGCTTTATTACTTTATTTAATCAAATAGGTTATGTATATATTTAGTTGCTGTATGACACAATTATTTTGCTTATAATAACATTTTATATCACTAAATTATTTTACAGTAATATCTTGTAGACTTGTACCACACCGAACACCATTATTTACCCTGCTAAATCCATCATAACACAGAATGAGAAGATTTGTGATTATCACAACTAGCTGTAAGTTTAATATCAATGTGTTGAGCTTACACATTAAGGTTTGTGTTTCTTCACAAGCTTAGGACATAAAATCATAATTAATAGTTAACCGAAATTATTATTGTTCTCTCGTTAGTCACAATCACGATCAAATATTAATTTGCTCTCCAGTTAAAATCTCACATTACTAATACATTCAATGATTCAATATTAATTTTAGTCACAAGAAGCGAAATCATAAATCATTGTTAGTCGTACTGCCCTATTCTATGCGATATGAATATTATTTTGAAGCCAGAATAAGTTTGAGTTATAGTGTGTCTGTGAGTGAGTATATTGCTAGTAAAACACATTTCAAAGCGTGACTTAATTAAATTAGTGTACAATAAAGGACATGATGTTGAATTGATGCACTTATACGTATCACGAGGTTATACGCATAAAAGCGTGACCAAAATACTGAAAATGGCTTCATAGCAGTCGAAGACATGCTTGTATTTCACAGCTCTTAGAGTCCCGTACCGAATTCCAAACGGCTGCACACCTAGCACGCATTTTTGAATGAATTTTGATTTGATCAGTGATGATTTTATATGCATCAAGGCATGAGTAGATTTCGCATAGTTCACAGCAGCCCCCATGAGATTTACCGTTACGGTTATTGTGGCTCCAATAAAGAGCGATAGGTACATCAGAAAATATAAATAGAATGATTCGTCGGTTGATTTAGCGCGAATGCATCCATACAATCCCCCGATTAGAATCAATGCACCGATACAGATGATCGATGGGAACACGAAGCCCATAATACTTTCATTGAACATTTTGTTCAAAATTTGTTCACGTCTGTAAATTCTGATTTTAGTCTCTGAATCCAAACCATGGTTTCTGAATTAAATTTTTGAGAACAATAATTATTACGGTAAAATGACATGTTGTTTTTTGCATTCAAAAATTCATTCAAAATTGATGTGATAATTTTCATTCAAATATACACTAAAAATTGATTAAATATTATGTAAACGTACTCGTTTTTTATGATTGAAAGTCCAGACGATGCTCGACAGATGTAGAAAATAATATAATTGAAAATAAACGCTGCAGCAGACATGCCTGATGAGGAGGATGGTAGAATTTGCGTTCCCCGTAATATTATTTTAAAAACCAGAGATAGCTTTTCCGAAAAATAATAATCTGCCAATAAATGGTCCCCGTGGACTGTTATTCCTCCAACAACAAGAATGAAATTTCCAATGAAGAAGTAGAATGGAATAGTGCATTGGAAAGCAATTTCCTCGATTTTTCCGAAATGGGAACTTTGCTTTTTAAGGCCTCGGTTCAACAAATCCTCTAAAATCGTCCAAATGATTAAAACGTGTTTTTTTGCATAGTAGTATAATAAGTAATACTATCTGTATTAGTCGTATTTATATTCCTACACTCTCAAATTATGCATTAAAACGATATGCTGCTGTCCATGGTTGTACTGATTTTGCTTTAATGGTGTACAATAAAATTCATTAGAAATGTTTTCAATAAACTATTGGCATCGGCTTTTGTGATTAGCAATCTATTGGGATACAATCTGATGGGATATCGTTACCAATTGAACTTTTTACTCTACTTCGAATCTCAGTTTTATATAATATTGAGCTACGGAATATTTTATGTAGATTACATACTATTTCATAAAGACCAAAAAACAATAGCATACCAATTTAATGCATATGCGAGTGTGGGAAGTTGAATCGTAGGAATTATTACTTAGTACAAATTGTATGATTACCTTGAGTATTCTTTGCAGTCATGTGATTCAGGACACAGATTATATCTTGTTTTCTGAAATGAACACTGATGAGAAATACCAGGACTACGTAATGAAACAGTATCAATACTGTCGTGAATCCTCGCTGCAGCATGGTTGAGGTCTTATTTCGAATCGACATTGTTGCAATAAATATTTCGTAGAATAACAAACAGAAGTGCCAAATGCAAAACGTCATATAAATCCGATTTTTCCTTTGGTTTTTTGAAATGTGAAATGATTTGTCGTTTTTGTCCCATATAATTGGGACGAAACCATAATATGCCATAGTATTTATATACCAATAAAAATATTCAATCGGATATTTAAATTTCCACTTTTTTTCAGTGTCAGTGATATTTTTTCGCACAGACGACTTCATTTTGAAAGGGCGTGCTTTAATTTCTCCTTTTGAAATCAAATCTTAGAATTAATTTTTTTCAGCAAATAAAGTAGTGAAACGGGTTGATTCTCTGTAATTTGTATATTAACAATGTGAAAACCTCATTACGAGGAAATTGTCGATCTCAAATAAATAAATAAATAAACATTATCTATGATATTGAAACAGAAATTGAACGATTTGCGTTTATGCCAACACTTAACTAAGTAGACTAACGCATCAATGTATTTCTTCTATCATTTATATATTATATACTATTTTTCTAACACTTTTTATTTCTAGATTACCATAAAAATGTTGAAAATTGGTCATTTACTTAATAAGCCAACCTTATTTTAAGTTTAAGGATAATTATTTTCATGTAAATTGATATAATAAAAATATTAAAAATAAAAATGTGACAAATACCTGAGTCGCTTATATTTGGAAATAGTATAAGGTCTTCTTTATTTCATTTCATTTTAGAATTCCGACATTGAGATATTGCCGAGTGAAGACCGGACGTTCATCTTTAAATATTGGTTACCTACTGGCATTCAATAAATATTGCAATATCTTTAATGTGTTCATAACAAACATTAAAAAGGAAGTAATCAAGCAAAAAGACGCAATGGGAAATAAACAAGATATTTAATATAATTGGAACAAATCAATAATGAGGGGAATAACAAATTAAATGACTTGCCTACAATGCATGCGATTTCCGATCATAAATCATGATTGAAAAATGACTGATGTAGTAGAGGTACGATTTATAATTGCAATACTAATACAGTCATGCTATAAGTATATACAATTTCTTAATTGATAGCCAGTAGTTAATATTGAAATAATTCCTGCAAGTAATGAGAATGAGCGAATTGAGTACTTTCGGCTCTACTTAGTGTATTCCTGCGTAATATTTTGAAGATTGTTAATTCATGCTTCCGCCGGATTTTATAAAAGAATGTTAATAGGTTTTAAATAGCCTGGGGTCCGTAATTTTACCCTAGAACACAGAGAAAGACAATGATTCTTAACGAAATAATTCATCTGTCAATTTAAAAACTGTTGCGATGAATAATGAATATTAATTATTAAGTAGCGCTAGCTACTTTATAAGAATGCTGTCTACGTATGTCTGAATTGGTCCATTTCTTTCATTTCATTGGACAAATTGAACGCTAAGCCAAATACATTGGATTTTTTAAACTCTAGTAACTACAACCAAAAACTAAGACTTTGAATCTTAAAGAATTCTATTCAATATTGTTTTTGTGAATTATAGATGTGCCTGATCTTGCTCCAAAATCATTCCACTCTTCTCCTCGATGTTTCTCAATCATTCCTCCACTATCCAAACTGGTCCTTTTCCACCTAATCTCCTTACACTCTCATCTTCTACCACATTTCCTCCTAAACTTTTTCCACATTCGTCATTTATCTTCTTCTACTATCCTCACTGATCTTCTACTCTCGTTCCTCATCTTCCTCTGCCTCTATCGTTCCTCATCTACATCCGCCTCACACGTTCCTCATCTTCCTCCGCCTCAATCGTTCCTCATCTTCATCCGCCTCAATCGTTCCTCATCTTCCTCCGCCTCCATCGTTCCTCATCTTCCTCCGCCTCAATGGTTCTTCATCTACCTCCACCTCAATGGTTCCTCATCTTCCTCCGCCTCAATCCTTCCTCATATTCCCCGCATCAATCCTTCCTCATCTTCTGGCCATCTTCCTCCACTCTCATCCCTTTTTGTGCTACTCAGTCATCCCCCACTCTCCTCCTTGATCTTCCTTCTCCTAGTCTCCTTACCTGCTCATCTTCTTGCAAATTTCCTACCGAATTTTTTTTTACATTCGTCCTTTATCTTCCTCTACTATCGGCACTGATCTTCTACTCTCGTTTCTCATCTTCCTCCGCTTCAATCCTCCCTCATCTCTTTACCTTCTTCCTCCACTCCCCCTTATCGTGCTCCTCAATCATTCCCCACCCTCCTCCTTGATCTTCCTTCTCCTAGTTTCCTTGCCCTCTCATCTTCTTTCACTTTTCCTCCTAATGTTTTTCCTCACTAGTCCTTTATCCTCTACTGTACTCACTGATCTTCTACCACTCTCATCCTTTATCTTGCTCCTCAATCCCTCCTCCACTCTCCCCTGACCTTGCTCCTCAATCATTCTTCCACTTATTTTCGTAGTCGTCGTCGCCGTCCTCTGATTCTACTGCACAAGTGAAGTCTTCACCGACTACTGTCTCCAAGTAGTCGTTGTTTTGATTTCTCATGCTGCAATTGTTCAGCGATTCCTTAAGTACGCTGACTAAATCCGCGATTTTGGAATTCTTACAGTAAATACAATGTCTAGCGTTGAAGAAATTATCTACTTTTACGTAGTAATCGGTAGTCTTTGTAAACCTATAAAAAGGTGGTGTACTACATTACTATAAACTGCTCTAGTAGCAAGTTTAATATTAAGGGTCGGTAAAGACCACGTTTTGATCCATTTATGCTGGATCATGATGGATTTTTTTACTTCAATACTTTTTTGGTTCATAAAAAGTTATTATAATTCTACTTAGACATTAGAATAATCTTTGTGTTTACACTTCACAGAAAAAAATATGAGTTTACATTTCACATAATAACAGTCTGTTGTTCCCCTGCAGCACTTTTTACGTCACTTTATAAGAAAACCCGAACTACGGCTTCCATGGGATGACTGCACTGTGGGCAGTTGTCTAATCTTAGAAGACAATTTCGTCACAACCCATGCCCACAAATGGCCATAAAGTCGATCTGAAAAAATCCAATGTGACAATCCAAAACTTATATCGTTCATATTAGCTATTGATTTCAAACAACAATGGATAGGTTAAAAATGTGTATACCTTATTATTAAAACAAATGGGGCATTGTAACCGTTCTTCGTCCGCCACCTCAATCTTAAATGTATAAAGATTGAAATATAAACACCCCATCCGTATGGGCTTCAATGTTAGCAATATAATTTTCTCCCTGTTGGGCTATAAAGTAAATCCCACAGTAGAAACACCTAAGTGTGGCATCACTATGCTGGAAAAACTGTTGGATTGAAATGACCCATCGCCATTCATTGTGAATTCATTCTACGGATTGAAACCTATATAGTATTCTGTGTAAGGATCTAAACAATCCCTACACAGAATAGTTATATGGATATAATACGTATAGTTATACCCATATAACTATTCTGTATTGGGATTGTGATGTATGTGATAAAGGAATAAAGTCCTAATTATTGGTATATTGATCGTATAAATTAATGTACGATGATTGTATAAATTAAACTATGATGGGTCAAGACTTGACAGGTTGATGATAGTCCTCCAGGAGACTTAAAGAGAGGAACCTCCTTTCTAATGTACTTGAGATTTAGGACGATGAGTCCAACTCACCTGGCTACAGGTGAACTCTGTAACCTAAGATATATGAGAAACATCTCAGAGAAGTACAGGCAGTCTTGCCTGGGACTCCTAGTGAATACGTTCTCTCTTCTCATACTTGATTATGAGAAGAGAGGAACTTATGGGAGCCTTATAAACTCAAAGGTTCTTCTCCTGGTTCTCGTCTTGACGAATAATATATCAATTGGAAGTTATTGAGAAATAAATCAAACCACTTTTCCACTACACCTCAATATTGGCTCCCGTCTTTTATTACAACAAACATACAGAAATCTTAAACATAAAGTAGCAACAAACTACGACTCTCTCAGAGGACAAGCGCATACAATGGGGATCGTAGTTCTGTATACTACACTTGTTCTGAAATCTTATTCTTCTACTTAAAATGGAAAGGCTTACCTAGACTTAGACTTGAAAGGGACCTGAAAGGGAATGAGGCTTACAAAGAGAGCTGAAACTGAAACCCATACAGTATTCCTTAAAGTAAGCCAGTTTTACTAGTAATATGATATTTATTTGTTCTATAGAAGTAATATATATTTATAGGTTAAACTTTTTATTTTATGCAAATATTTACATTTATTTTGTGGCACAGATCGCTATACAGATGTTACGTTACTTTACACACACAAAAAATAGTTATTTTGTTCGGTTCTGCTTATTCATTCCGGCAGCATGCAACCCAATCAGTATGTTCAAGATCCATTTTGTTTCAACCAGGGATGAAACAATAACTGGACCACACCATCCCAGGTACTGAGAGAGTTTTTATATGCTTGTTCATAACGAAGAAATATGAGCCAAAGCATCCTCGTTGAACTCTGCATAACAACTTTCCACTTGAGCTGTGGAAAGATATCGATGAATCAAAGAAATCAGGATCGGTCTTCTTCAGGTTGGTGTACTTTGAAACCGCCAGCGATGGAATCAAATCGCTATAGGGCGTTTCGTTTATTTCTTTGATAGTCTTTTGTAGATATGCTCTGAATGGTCCGCATTCAAATACAGAAAGACAAAGTCTTGAAACGCTGAACTCTTATTTTCTTTCATCATATGAATATACAAGGATTGTTCGCTTTCTAGGTAGCTCGTTCGTACCTTTACAGTCCAGGTAAATTTCATTTAAATAATAAGTTCATCGTGCCAGTATGTGTCAGGAGACATAGTATCACCATATACATTAAAATAAAAATGACGAAACAATTTATTTGTTTTTATATCAATTAGTGTCTGATTAAAAATAAAAAATGGTGAAACAATTTATTGAGTGCTACATAAATTGCTGCAAAAACCACTTGTTTTTGTCAGTGCAAAAACAGTATACATCCTTGTATGAAAACGCAACACATTTCTATTAATAAATAGCAACAGATTGACATTGTATGCAACTGTAACTACATCTTCAACAACAGTAACTATGTCTTACCTTATAAAGATGTTTAGTTTGTTAATGATGAAAAAATTATAAATTGAGCTGAGACAATACACCTACAATATTCAAGTAAATTAGGAGAATTAATAAGTTTCGAGCTACTAGCACTCAGAAGTCAACTCATTGGAAGTAGGTTTGATTTCGCTTAGTATTTAAATGTAAAGTAAAGGTTCACATTTTGTTATCCAACCCAACCCAAATGAAGTCACGCATTCTTCAACCAAAATCCAATCCAATCACGGTTTGGTTAAGTTTTTGGGTTTTATGTTAATGAGAAAGCTAACAAACCGTGTGTATTTCTCTTAGATTTGATTCAATAATCTCAGTATATTTGTATATGTGTCTCCAACCAGCTGCAGAAATATACAAATAGTCATCAAAAAGTGCAATGCGTTCCAATTTTTAACGCATATTGCCAAAATTGTAGAGAGGATAGATTGTTATTTAATCACTGTTTATTTACCAACAAAGGAGGGATTTTTTTGTTTAGCTGTCGTCTGTGCTTCGGGGGTCATTTCTTTCGGAACTAAATATTTCTATACAATTTTAATGAACGTTACCGGAAATGTAACGAATGGAGGCTGAGTTTTGTCGAAAATTGATGTAGACATGTTGAATGCTTGTTTATATCTGCCTGTAATTGCTATTTGACAATTGTTTATATCCTTGTTTCTGGATTATATGTTATGAGTTACTCTAAATATATCATTTGTCATTTGATGGTAATCAAAAAAATAAGAGTACTTTTTATTGTTTGTAGCATGGTTATAAGCTTCCCAGGTACATTTTGGATAAACAGTAGCATCTTGACGTCCTTGTGATACTTGTGTCTCTTGGTTGTTTGAAATATGCTAGATAAATGCTGTTTAGTGCAACGTTTGTGAGATTTTTGGGATCTAGGTTTTGAAGTAAACATAGTTATTTGAAGTTGCGGTGAAGAGAGTTTGTTAGGAACTTGTTTGTTTATTGTATTCTCGTTATTTACCCTAAAAGCGATTAGCAAATCGTCAAAGATGTTAAGAGAACTATTGCCTATCAAACTGTGAACTTCATTTAACTCTTTCCTAGATGTAAAGTTTCAGATTCGTGGATTTCAATTAATCAAAAATATCTTGATATTCATTGTATATGTATACAACTGTATCAATTTGTCAGTCTGCTTTTGCAAGCACACTCTCGTTACGCTACCGCCGCCATACTTACGACATATGAAGCGGGAAAACTGTCCCGTGTCATATCTGCACATAACCCTTATGAATTATTAATCATGAATTGTTTTGAAAGGGTGCTAAAAAAGTTTTTTGTTCAGGGACTGTCAAGATCAGAACTATCTTCTTAGAGAACCTGCCGTCCACACACATCCACATCATGAAAGAAAACAAGAGCTCGAATGCATCCAGAGTTTGTCTATCTGTATATGAATGTGGAGCACTGATCTTCTACTCTATACAAAGGACTATCAATAAAATAAATGAAACGCCTGCCTTACAATGATCTAATTCCATCGTTGGCGACTTCAAAGTACGCTAACCTAAAAAAGAGCGATCCTAATTTCTTTCTGACACCTCGATGGCTTTCAACAGCTTTAGTGGAACGCTTCTATGCAGAGTGCAACGTGGCCCTTCAGGTTCCTACAATTTCATTTTTAATCGACATAAAAAGTTGTCCCTTTATGAATCGTGGATAGTGCTAAGCGTTTCAATTTCAATGGTTGAGATAAGAACATTCTAATTGGATTTCATGCCGGGATAACGAAGTAGAGCCGAACAAAATAAGCATTTTCTATATTGTGAGTAATGTAACATCTGTGTAGCGTTGGATACTTCAGAATAAAGGTAAATATGCAAATACAAAAAATAACTTTCTGTTACTTGAATGAATACTTTAAGGCTCCAGATTTTTTAAATAAACTCTGGAAGGAGGAAGATCATCTTCACTTAGGTTAGGTCGGCCTTGGCTTTTTTGTAATGGATCGTTTAACTTTCATAGGAAAGAGAAGTATATATTCCGATTTTTCTTCGTCAGTCTGCTCAATGTGTTTGAAGACAGTCAGGTTGAGCGGTATCAATTCAACATATTATTATTTAGCTGAAGCGAGTATTTTAATATTAGTAGTGTATCTTTAATTTTAGACAAAGTTAAATTCAAAGTTAAAGTAACAGACTTAGAGTCAAAATTAGGACCAATTCTAATTAAACAATTCAAAACATTAAACAAAGCTAGTACAATCCGTTATGAATCGTAATAATAAATTTTATTTTGAGATCCTCGCACAGCGGCCACAAGATATAGAGAAGAAAAAATTCATCTCAACTGTCAGATTAACTTTAAATAACGAAACGTGGCGAATAGTGATAGCCCAACAGGCCTCCGCTGTTTTTACTGCGGGATAAGCTTCGTCGCTATACACTGAAATAACTATGTTGCTAATATAGAGTTACATCGTGAGCGGTGTCTATCTATCTATTTCAATTTATACACCTTCGAAACTGTAGTCGTTGATGAAGAGAGGGTTGATTGTTTGGTCCAAATATAACTTTTTTCGTATGAGTAGTAAGGTACAAGGTGGTTTTGTGCCATGATCTCCCACTTCCACCCACTACGGAACTTACTAGGGGG